>OY759275.1:45036456-45058956 GCA_963662155.1 Lamellibrachia columna
TTTTAAAGATATCAAATTACACTACAATTAGAGTTTATAATTGTTAAATTGCCATTATACAATAAATAAAGTCATCTTTCTCATACAAAGCACCTAAAATGTACACGTTCAGCTCATAACAACGTAACCCACATGCACCCATTAATACCTGCCAGTGATCTGTATAACCACTTTAAGCATAGACAATATGTAACATCACTGTACTATCATAATAACTTTGACCAGGGTGTTGTTCCAACAACCAACATATGTTGCAGGTAAATGCATATAAATGTAAAGCATGTTTTGATATGTATACCCGATTTGCATACACAATAATATTATGTACACACGATTTGTACAAACCAATACATATCTGGCAAGGTATCTCAAGAAACCCTTGAATAGGTTGTCGTTCTGTTTTTTTATTTGATATGGCGATTACCTTTCAAAGATATGTTGGTATTCATTCAAATATTCTCAATGAATTTCACACGTTTCTCGAGAAATAATCAATATATAAAAAACTCAAGAAAGTTTGTATCTAGATTGTCTCATTTTGTGTGTCTCAGCCGCAGCGAGTGCACAATGCAACCTGATGTTTCACATAGTCTCTACATGCGCAAAGTCGCTGCCATGATGGGTGTGCACCAGCACAGCTGTAAAGGGAAGAGTGTTTCTGTAGGGTGCATACGGAATCCTCCTAGTTGACGGCTGGGAAGTAGATGTCTGCTTCCTTCTCATGTTCTCTACAGTCAATATTCTGGCTGCAATGTGAACACAGTAGCGAGTTAGCAGTGAACCAATATAGCACAAATAAACTAGCATATTACACATCCCTGTCACAGTATACTCCCTATAGTTGATGGAGTTTGTGATACTGTCTTGATCTTTTCATGATTTTCAAATGATTTATTGGCTTGCCTGTGTCATTGACTTGACCGTTGTGACAAGATATGGTCACAAGGCATGCTCACGAGACACGGTCACGAGACAGGGTCACAATATGGTCATGACTCATGAGGCAAAGTCACGAGACACATTCACAGTCAAAAGAAACAGTCACAATATATAGTAGTAAAAAGACATGATGGCGAGACAGTCCTAAGACAAGTTAGGTTCACGAGACACAAACAGAAGACATGGTCGTATGACACAAGACACACTGACAATACATGATCATGAGACATGGTCACAAGACACGAGCACAAGAAACAGCCACAAGACAGGCACAACACACCGCCACAAGACATGGTCATGACTCATGAGACATGATCACAAGACGCATGATCACAAGATTTGAAGATATGATCACAAGACAGGATAGGAAAGTCATAACCTCAATTTAAAATTAATGACGATCGAGTGACTATCGTGTATTTTACTGTCTCACACATCTCTCTTTTAACTAACAGTTTTGTAGCAAAGGAAATGGTCATTTAGCAAAGGGGATAAACAATTGCAGCCTAATTATTCTAATCTAATATAACTAATAAATAAACCAACCGTTCAAAGACACTACCTTTTTTGAATTAGAGGAAGAAGGAAGGTTCGCACATGAGTCCTGCAATCAAGATATAATCTCAGCGACAATGAAATATCTGCCCATTATTTTATATTCTTAAATATAAGTATTGTGTGAATTATAATTATATCCACACAATTGTTTGTACTAATGACAAAATGTGCAAATGTAATGAACATACTTTGTACGTGAATTACCGAATGTGTATGACTTTTATGTTTTCAGAAGAGCTGATCTTGACGGGTTCGTGTCACCGAGTGAAAAACCAAGCTATCTTGCTAAAACATATTCAATTATTTTGGCCATACATTAAAGAAGTTAAACGAATATAGCCACACAATTTAAGAGCAGAATGATATTTATAATATTAATTTAGCATATTAGCTATATATATATATATATATATATATATATATATATATATATATATATACATATACATATACATATACATATATATATATATATATATATATATATATATATACATATACATATACATATACATATATATATATATATATATATAATGATATACATGTATGCATATAATTGTGTATTGTCTGGCTCTTTCAGCTGTGATTGCATTTATTTGTGTGACCACGTTTTGAATTCATTGAAGCAATTGAAATATTAATTTGGTTGTGGTTATTGCTATTAGTCTGTAACTTGTTCAATTATTCAAATTATGCATAGACAACAAACCAACATCAAATAATCTATTTTACCGGTTGTAAATTTTAGTAGCCAAAATTAATAAAAATCATTTGAGCGTGACAAAGATGTAACATTCAAATGACATTTTTAGTTAAATTCAAACTATTTTATAGATTTTTGGATACCCAAATTTACAAACAATAAAACAAATGATTGGTTTGCATACTTTGAATAATTGACTAAATATCACATTCAAAGGACATTTCTCTTTCAAGTAGAGCAACATGGTATGAATAAAAAGCAGCTCCATCCTGTTAGTACAATATAAAAGATGTACCCAAATCGATTTGAATAGAATATGTTTAAAAGGGTTCAATGATTTTTTTTCTGGACATTACCCACCCGGCCATTACAATTTATTGTGATTACTGATAACATATCTCATTTGATTTACTAAAATGTCCACTCTTATGATAACATTGTATATAATTAGTTAATAAATATATTGAATAATATAGTTATTACAATTAGAGAGCAATCAACTCGCTAGGCAAGACTTAATTGGGCGTACTGTCCTAGCGCGGAGTATACTGGCTAGGCCTAGGGGGCTAATGTCCAGGGGAGTAATGTCCTGCCACCGTTTGAAGGGGTTCATGGAAGATGATGATATATCAAGCAAAGTACTGAAATTCGTGGGCAACACAAAGAAAAAAGTTAAAAGATATGCAGATAAAAAATGTACAAGATGATCTAGATAAATTGGTCAAATTTTACACATATCAAGAAAAATGCAATGCTACCCTAGTACAAAGGAACATATAGGACTAATTTGGAATCAAAGTGATTGATTAAACAAAATGGAATGATTTAAACAAATATACGCTGCTTGTTAAAACGGTTTAAAAAACAAGTGCTTTAGATGCATAATGACGTGTAAACATAATATTATTCAATAAAACTGTCTTCATGACACATCAAAATAGGTCAAACTAATTCATTTTCATAAAGTAATAATTTTTGGGGAAAGTGAACAACGATCGATTGATGTGCATACATTAAATGCGTTTTTACGTCTTGACATGCTGTTAGGTTTCTGAAAGTGTTAGTAATTTTGGAGTGGCGAAGTCGTTCGACCAAGCGCAGCAGTTTTGTGCAGTGGCCTCTTTTCGCGAAGCATGTTTTCGTCGTTCGATAATCGTAAATATTTAATTCAAAAACAACTTTTCTAACAAATTGGTTGTACTTACTTACAACGTGTATAAACAATGACACAGCGGCTACAGTTTTCATTACACCTAGGACCTAGGATAGGCTACCGAGTACTATAGTTGTCGACATTATTTAATTTATTCTATATTAACCAATTGTGTTCGGTAATTGAAGGCATGTGGTTGTAAACCGCGGAATAAGATCTAAACAAATGCGTGAAATTACGAGACCCAGAACTGACGACGTCATCGATTAAGTTTACTTCTAATATCAAGCGTAAAATTACTACAAAAAGGCAACGTCTAACTGGTCGTAAGTTGACTCATGAAACACTCTTAGCGTAACTTTACGACCAAATCGACTTAAGACAAATCGGACTTACGCCGCCTCATGAAACCGACCCCTGATAGAACAAGATATCTCATTAGCAGACGTAGGCTTACTGAATTACGGACAGCTCCCTTACCATGATTCAGCCCAAAGAGCACAACACTCGATTGGCAGCCGCTAGAAGAGGCGCGTTAAGCGAGCGTCCCCATAAAAGGTAAGTTTGTAAATACCTTTTAATTAAAACAATCTATAAAAATTAACTTCGCTCGTCAGAACATTAAAAGAGCTAAGCCTAGCTGCGCGACACCTTGGACTTGATCCGTTGGATTTTACATTGTTGTCTTTCTTTTTCATGATCATGGACATAGAAATAGACATATCATAATATACAAAAATAGTCAGACATAGTCATAGACATAGATAAGTCATGGTAGACCTAAAAATTAAACAGTCACATATATATACATAGTCATGTTCACACGTATAATAGGTCACAATATTACTAGTGGCACTACAAACGTCTACCCGTATTCTCGAAACGGTAAAGCCAAAGCCCAAAGGCAAAGACAAAGTCAAAGCATGCCATTGGCATTGCATTAACAATAACAATACCGGTTATTGCCAGTATAGGCTATAGCGTTGTTTTGGGCACTAAAAGTGCGCAAAAATACAATATTTGTTTTACAAATATAGTCCGTTTTGTACCTGAACCGATGGGGAGTGATGCAAAGAACACATTAGCATCTAAAGAATTGCGTAAAAATGTCGTTTAATAGCGTTAATAATTTCGGTCAGACTAGTAATAGTAATGGCTAATGCACCGGCTTATTTTACGCTTTAGGCTTAGCTTTTACCCTCGAAAGGCCTACGAATTAAGTAACTCAAGTTTTCTGTAAATATGGCGAAGTAAACGTCGTAAATTTACGATGTTTGCTTGGTATGTGCTATAACCTATTCTCGAAATGTTTCAAATACGATTTTGGTAACTTTTGACCAATAAAGTAATATCGAAATGAGTTGGTGTACTATGACTATGTTGACAATGTACTTGTTATTAACCACGAGCGTTGCACATATTGCAACAAATCAACATGCGAAACGCCCTACACATCATATTGAGTTACTTATGCCTGTAAATGTAAATGCGCAAATCGACGGAAAGAAGAAGCGAATTTCCGTGACTAATTTGACATGAGCAGTTGTTATTTGCACACGCGAAAAGGTTCTCTTGGGTAAAAAATATCAATGTAATATATATATTTCCATTCAATGTTTCACATAGTCATAGAGTAAATGAGCGTAAATTACTTGACTGAATTATTTATGTTTTAGCAACTCCAACATCTAAAAATAACAGTTGATGTAATAATATTATGTGTACATATATGCATATGGTGCCAGAAGAAATCAGAATTGTTTCACTAATTTTTACTAATACTAGCCAAGCATGTCTTTTTGACTTGTGTCTTCTGAAACTGAGGTACGATCGGCTAAACAACAACCTGCATGCATTGGTACAAGAAATAACTACAATGCTGTTTGGGACTGACAAACTTCTTCGAAGATATATTTCTCTCCCATATAGGAAAATATTTTTTTTTCATTTATGACAAATAAATCACAATTTTATGACATAACAATTACGAAAATGTAATTGTGTGGTGCATAATTATTATAATTGGGGTTACCAACATATTGTGTTGAGTGCCATATTAAGAAGCTTTGCACATATTGTGTCCAACTGGCAAGGCAACCTGTATTTGCCCCGAAAGGGGTCACACGTCATATGGATAGCATTGGTATTTAGCACAAATGGTGCAATTAGCAGTCATTTTCTTCTTTCGACCGTTTAATCACCATTGCGAGTGTCCGCTCGGACCCTCCTCCGTCACGATGTCCTGTCCATTGCGTCCTCCTCCACAACCTCTGTCACCCCCGTGTCTCTCCTCACCACGTATCTCATTCTTCTCAGTCCGTGCTGCGTTTTCCATCCACCAGCAGTCTCAGCGCCTTCTTAATCGCAGTCTTCTTCTCCGTCTATTGCAGTGATGGGTTCCCATTGGGATCGATTCATCACTTTACTGTGGAAGAACATACAGATACAAAAGAAGCGACCATTTCTCATTTGTGGAACGATGCTTCTGCCGACAGTTTTCTCCTTGGTGTTGCTAATATCACACAAGAACATACCACTGACAATATTCACCACATCTACGTCGTGGCAGTCCGATTATATTGACCTCTGTTGGAAACACTCGCTGCGAAATACTATTTACTGTGGAGATAAAGCACTAGACGTGTTTTACGCACCTGATGTAAATATTTCGAGAAAAGTCATGACACATCTGCAGAACAATAGAAATAATATCGGTAAGCTTAAGTAACTAATCATAAATGTGCACAGTCTGAGACTGGCCTTAATGTCAGACGTTCCAGTGACTATATTGGTAACAGTTTATATGCTTCTGCACATCAACTTTTTAGTGGTTATGGGAACACCTTAAAGTATACGGCAATAAAGACTCAAATACAAAGTATAATATACTTATTTTACATGCATGTTGATCGAAAAACACAGGGAATTTTGACATTTTAATTATACAAAACTGCAACAAGCAACGTATTATTTTGTAGATTTGCGTCAATTATCTGCTGTTGTATTTAGCTTCGTTATTACTTGTTACTAGAAAATTACGCCACATCATGCTCTTTTATACTATGTGATGCCGCACGAGATAATACTTTTCCTTCTTGACAGCCGTGACTGGTTTCCCAGATGAGGAAGACTTGCTTAAACAGATACGGAAGGATTGCAAGATCAAGAATAAGTGTAGAATCATCGGAGGAATCGTTTTTAGTAATTTACCACCAGGTGGAGACATGTTGCCATCAAACATTGAGTATAAGATAAGAGTTCAAGCACAGGGTGAAATCAGGCAAACGAAGATGATGTTCCCACCTTTCAGCTCCAGGTCGACCACCCCTAGGCGTTTCAAAACAAATGGTGAGTTTCGGTAATTTTTTTACCGCTGCTCATAATTATTTCACGAAAGAGTCTATTTATATATATCTTTTTAGTATTCACTGCGGCATACGACTTCGTTTGTGCGACTATGTTATTTAGTTTTGAAGAAATCATCGCACAAACTATTAAATTATTTTTAAATGGGCCCAGTCAAAATTCAGCGACAGGGGCCAAAGCTCCAAATGTAACTTAATTGTGTGTGCGTGCGCGCGTGCTTGAATTTACGCATGGCATTCAGCTGTGGTGAAATGATTTTTTAGAACATAATTTCGTATTTTGCGCTAAAAATACAACTTTGGATAATGTTTTCTTTCGCCCCTTATACATTTCCGTGACATTTCAGGTTTTATTCCTTGCAACTGTGCAACTGCTATACACGATCGTAAATGTTATTTTACTTTTCAGATTATTTAGGTACTGGTTTCTTATATCTCCAGTATAACGTCGATGTCGGCATCGTGAAGGCTTTGAATTCTTCAGTGAACACTCGAAAAATTAACGTGCTGATGAGAAGGTTTCCATTTCCGCCGTACGAAAGGGTTGGAACTAGTACTATTTCGAAACAAGGAACGGAAACTCTCAAGTTACTCGTGCTGCTCAGTGTTGTGATTTTCGGTGTCACCATAGCAAGAGATGTGACGTACGACAAGGAAACTGGGATGAATGTTTGTTTCTATACTTTTATATGGAACTTTATGGTAACGTGTTATCTTCGTTTAAATGTCTCCGCCATATTTCCTTAAACGTTACCATTGTGAGATGGATGCTGGAGTGTTCTTCTTCCGTTCGGGGACGGGGAGTGGTGTTTTCGGCATGCACTGTACACAGTTGTCCAAACATTCAGTTATATTTATAATACAATTAGTAGTTGTGTTTCACATCAATGTAACATTACCCAGTATAACATGTGGTGGAGAAATTGTTATTAAAACAAACAAATACTAAGAAGAACGAGGAATAGAAGAAGATGCATCCCATTTGATGTGCCATAACATGCTCGCATCACAGCACAAGGAATATGTTTTATTTGTGCATATTAAAAGTGGACACGACTATGTATATTGACGAGGGACTTAACACTGTTCAAGTACTACGGTAATAATTACATTGAGAAGAATCATGTCATGGTAATAGTACATGTATTTTGTTTTAGGGTATTCTAAACTTTATGGGACTGGAGACGTGGCTTCAGTGGTCTGCCTGGTTTGTCGTATACGTTGTTTTGGTGTCCATCACTACTACAATTACGGGTATCATCTTATGCTGCCCTGTGCAACTAAACGATGTTCAAATAGATGGTGTCCGGGCGGTCGCGCCGTATTATCGGGCAATTGTTAGCCACGTCGACGTCTCTGTGATGCTCGTATTCTTGTTCGCCTGCATACTACCATGCATTGCCTCGAGTTTTGTTGTAAGCGCGTTTTTCTGTAAAGGTAAGACATTGTTTTGCTATGATTGGTAGTAAAGGAAGACCATATTATCCATTTATCAGTTATCCGCAGATTACACACATATTTACCTTTCTTTCGCCACAATTTTGTTGAAATGTTGAAAAGATTAACTTCATGATAATGATAAAAGAAATGGATGGCAATCTCGATTTAGTTAACGATAGCAACATGTATATATGCATCCAATCGGCGTCAAAAGTGTGTATTCACATCACGCGCTAAAGACAAATGTTACCATATCACATGTGGCACGTGTCGGGGCAAATGCTGATTGTCTTGTCAGTTGGACACAATGTGTGTAAAGCTGTATATCATGGCACTCGAAACAATATGTTGGTAGGCACAAGTCAGCATCAGTATCTTACAGTGTTATGCGTCAACCAACAATTCAGAAGCGGAGGAGAAGGAAGATTTCATTCAGCCACACAAGCAGATCTTGATAAAATATCGCGCTATGACCTTTTGATCCGAATGGGAGATCTCAATACGAAAGTAGGATCAGAAAATGCCGGACATAAGAGAAGTATGGGTCACTAAGGATGTGGGACTGTGAACGACGGCGGGGAAAGACCAATCGACTGATGTGGCCTGAACAACCGTGTGAAAGGTGGATGTCTATTTCCTCACAAGGAGATAATAAACTAACTTGGATTTCACCCAGCCCAAGAGATAAGAACCAAATCGACCACCTGCTCGTTAGTCACAAGTCGAGACAGGTCCTTTATACTTGATGGTGATGGGTCGGAGACACCTTTGCTGACAAAATCGATACTAATAGTTCTTAATAATTGGTATAACTGAATCATGGGCCAACATAGACATAACAGATGCTGAATTAGGACTGACAGGATACGTAATGTTTAGGAAAGATCGAATAGGAAGAAGGGGAGGGGGAGTTATTTTATATGTTAAAGAATCAATTCAGGCTTATGAAATAAAACTAGAAAGGGAAGCAGATTGCGATGAAGCTGTTTGGTGCAAAATTGTTTCAGGAAATTCAAAATTAACTATTGGATTAGTTTACCGAAGCCCAAACATAAACGAAGAGGACAACGCAAAAATAAAAACGCTATAAAGGAAGTTAGTAAAGGGGAATGTATCATAATGGGAGATTTTAACGATGGACACATACAATGGAATTCTCTAGAGAGCACAGGGTGTGAGGACCAACAATTTCTATTTTTAATCCAGGATAGCTTTCTTACTCAGCACGTGCTTGAACCAACCAGGGGAGAAAATGTATTATATATAGTTTTGTCATCACAAAAAGAATTAGTGGACAATGTAAAAATACTTGAACCATTGGGTAACAGTGACCATAATCAAATACATTTTGACATCAATGTAAAATCAGAAAGTAAAAATAAGAAAACGTACAAGAGAAACTTTCACAAAGGTAACTACAAAGATATGAGAAAATACTTAGCAAAGCTAGATTGGAATAACATGCTGACGAATAAGACCGCAATTGAATGTTGGAATATTCTAAAATATGAAATTGAGAGTATCATCGATAAATTTGTTCCCTTCCAAAAACAAGGAAAACGGTGTAGAAAGAAACACTTGTCAAAAGAGGCTATTAGAAAAATAGTGTTAAAATAAACTATGCGGAGGGTTTATAGGCGTACCAGAAAGGATGAAGACTATGCAAATTACAAAGAGGCACTTAATGCAGCTACAACTGAAATCAGACAATCTAAAAGAAGCTATGAGCAAAAACTAGCATGTAACATACATTTTATGCATATGTCAGGAGTAAACAAAATGTACAAGACAAAGTTGGACCTCTAGAAGAGAGTGCTGGATATATAATATCAGAGGGGTTTTTAATGGCGGAAGACCTAAATGGTTACTTCAGTTCAGTGTTTACCAAAGAAGATATTAGTTCATTACCAGTTGCTGATGCTAAATTTCAGGAGGCTAAATCTGACTATTTAGGACCATTAGTTGTAACTCCAGAAATGATAGCTAAGAAAGTAAAGGCAATGAAGGATAATAAATAACCGGGAGTGGATGGGATTCCTCCAAAATTACTAATGGAAACAGTAGAACAAATCAGTATACCACTTGCAAGAGTATTCAACTTGAAACTTAAAAGAGGGAGTTGTTCCGTTTGAATGGAAAGAAGCAAACATCATACCATTATTTAAAAAGGGTTCGAGAAATAAGTCAGAAAATTACAGACCAGTGAGTTTAACGTCAGTGATTTGTAAATTATTATAAAGGTTAATTAAAGACCATATGGTGGATTTCCTTGTTAAGCATAAATTATTAAATTCATCTCAACATGGATTCTTTAAAGCGAGGTCATGCTTAACAAATATGTTATGTTTGTTGGAAGAAATCACTAAGTGGATAGACGTGGGATCGCCAGTAGATATTATTTACTTAGATTTTCAGAGAGCTTTTGACAAATGCCACATCAAAGATTACTACTTAAATTAAAAGCCCATAGTATCGGGGATAGCATAACTGACTGGATAGAACAATGGCTGACTGACAGAAGACAACGAGTTGTAGTAGATGGAGAAGTTTCAAATTGGAAATCGGTTTTGAGTGGGGTACCTCAAGGATCAGTATTAGGACTTATATTATTCTTAATATATATCAATGACTTGGCCGACAGTATAACAAGTAACATACTGAAATTTGCAGATGACACAACACTGTTTAGAAAGGTTAATACTGAAGGTGATAAACAACATTTACAAAACGATCTAGACAGACTAGTGAAATGTTCTGAGAAATGGCAGATGTTGTTCAATTTTGGGAAATGTAAATGCCTACATACAGGACATGGGAACTTGGATGTAAACTATAAAATGGGAGATACTGTTCTGGGTATTACTGTGAAAGAAAAGGACTTAGGAGTTACAATAAGCGCTGATATGAAAGTTTCAGAGCAGTGTGGTATTGCAGCTTCAAAGGGTAATCAAATTCTTGGATTGATTAGAAGAAACATAACATACAAGGGAAACAAGTTAATTATACCTCTTTATAAAGCAATAGTTAGACCTCATTTAGAACACTGTATACAAGCATGGAGACCATATCGTAAGAAGGATATAGATACGCTTGAACGCATACAAAGGAGAGCAGCTAAAATGATTCCAGAACTGAGAGACCTTAGTTATGAAGAACGCCTGAAGGAATGTGGTTTAACAACTCTAGAGACAAGGAGTTTAAGAGGAAATCAGATTGAAGTTTTTAAGTTATTGAATGGGTATGAAAATATTGATAGAAATATGTTTTTCTCACTCAAGAAGGATAGCAGAACTAGAGGACATGAGGTAAAATTAGTAAAGGATCAATGTAGATTGGACATCAGGAAGCACTCGTTCTCACAGAGGACAATAAATGAATGGAACAAAATGTCTACAGATTGTGTAACTGCTAATAGCGTGAATATGTTTAAAAACAAGGTTGACACATATCTCAGGAGGGCGGGTTATAAGTAGATGAACATTGTTGGACTCTCGATAAGCCAATGGCTTCCTTGTCCACTTGCCATCTGGGTCTTTGGCTTGGATGGCAAATCTTGTTAATCTATCCGATATATGGCGCTTGTGAGTGATGGAAGCTGGTCACCACCTACGGTGACGCCACCTGGCGGGTGGCTCCGGTATCAAATTGTACGTGTCAGAAGTGCAGCGGTTGTAAGCAGTGATCATCACCTTGTTGTGGCAAATATCACGTTGAAGCTCAGAACGACCGGATCACAGATTGGGATGTAGAAACAATGTTATACTTAAAGACAGAAAGATGCTGATGTCGGAAGAAATGTGCTGCAGGTGAGCAATGACCTTGCTGGTCTTGAGAACGTAGACAAAGAAGGCAACACCGAGGGTGCAAACTTCAATAACGTCTACAGACATACGCTGAATCCAGCCGGACAGTTTTAGGCAACGTTTTTAGGATTACCAAACAGGTTCGCTGTACAACAACCAAATTCTTGTTACAGACAAGCAATGAAACGTGCTCAACATTTTGAAGAAGTTCTAACCAGACGAGACCCAACAGTACTGCCATACATTCTAGAAGCGCCAGTCTACCTGGTTATCAACATATAAATAGGTAATGCTACCAAACTCAAGAAGGCACCGGATCATGACAAACTAAACGCAGAGTTATTCAAAGCAGAGAAGTGTGCATACACTTCGTAGAGTTTGCAAAAGCCTTCGATAGCATCAGTGAAGAACGTATCTGGAGAGTAGTGCGTGCATATGGAATCCCGACACACATTGTAAATCTCGTCAAGCTGTTTAATGAGAACAACACGTGCACCAACATGCAATCAGATATCATATTTAAGTAAATTTAGGAGTGAGGCAAAGTTGTGTTATATCGGCAGTCTTCTTCAACTGTGTCGTACACTGGATTATGAAGAGGACAACAGAAGCACCAGCAAAAGGAATTAGATGGACAATGTTGCTTCTCTTGACGACATTGACTTGCTTAAGATATAGCACTCCTGTCACATACGCATCAAGACATGCAAGAAAAAACGACTCGATGACATCAGCCAGAAGACTCAATATCAACTAAAAGAAATCCAACGTGATAGGCTTGAACCACAACAATCCTGTATCTGTATGTATCGATCAAGAAGAACTGACAATAACTAATGCAAACATGGAGGAGCCTATATTGAAATAAAAAAATCGCATGAATGCTGCAGAAGATCATTCTTCATACTAAGACACATAAGGAGATCAACTGTATAATATATATAAGCTGATGTTACAGGAGAGTTGCGTCCCATCCATTTCACTATATTGTAATCGCGCATGAATGATACATCTCTGAGACAACTTTGAACCTTCCACACAAATTGCCTTCGAAACATCATGTGAATATTCTGGCCATAACAGATTTCCAACAAACAACTTTTTTTTACTTGCTCACCACAAGAAGATGGAGATGGATCGACCACGTTTTACAAAAGGATGATTACAATATAGCCAAAACAGCCTTGAGATTGACCCCCGAAGGAAAACGAAAACGAGGACGACCAAAAATAACCTGGCGGAGAACTGTGGAGAGGGAATTACCCGAACTGCACCTAAGCTAGGGCCATATTGCTAAGCAGGCTGCAGACCGACAGAAGTGGAAATATTTCTGCTATATCCGCCAGTGTAAACGAAGAGGATTAGGTATGTGAGAAAGTAAGTAAGTAAAGTAAAGTAAAGTAAGTAATGTTGATATCTCAATACGTACATATATTTAGGCTTGAATGTTACGGCGTGTTGTAGCTACAAGAGCGGCGGCAGCTGCATCAATATTGATATTTATCGCGGAATTTCCAAATGGGCTTTACAATGATGGCTTCAATAAAGGAGTAATGTTCAAGTTGGCCACGTTCCTCAGCTACATTACGGCGATACATTATGGTTTTAATATAGTCAATCGATACAAGACAACAGGTAAGTTGCTCTTTAAAACTCCATCTTCGTTTCATTTAGTTCACTGCGAATCGCGTTCGTTGATTTTAAATCTGTAGTACGTGAATAGTACTTCTATAAAACCGACCGTGCATATTACTGCACAGTCGGTTTAGTAGAATTACTATTTATGTTTAAATCGTCAAAATAATTGACCTCTATGATTAGATCAAGTAAAAAGAATCGCTCTTACATAGGGCGATATTCAGTACTTGGCACTGGGACTGTTCAAAGCGCTTTACACGTCACCCCCTTGCAGACCTGTTCATTCCAACGCCATCTCGACTTCTCTAAGAAGCATTTAGCCACGCCGGAATTACTGCGCGAAGACTATTCGTTCACATGTCACATTCGTTCACTATATATGTAGCCATATACTCATTTGTACAACTGAGTGAACTGTAGCAAAGTATAATTAACGAAATTACCAAATCTTGGAAACCTCACCAAGAGTATTCGAACCGTGTTTGTGTGCGTGCATGCGTGCGTGCGTGTGTGCGTGTGTGCATGTGATAGTGACACTGACAAATCTACTTACCATTACATTTAGGAAATCGCTTGGATTGGACAAATATAAATTCGTACGTGACGTTGGAAGAGAATATCACAATACTCCATATTATTCTTATGCTCATATTTGATACGTTTCTCTACATGGCTTTTGCATTCTACGTCGATGCTATTATCGCTGGAAATTATATGAATGCCAAGCCGTGGTACTTTCCTTGTCAGGTAAGAATGTAGCTTTGTTGTGATCCAAATATTCGTTGTGAAGAATATAAAACATACTAATTATTTTACTTGAACGGAACAGGAAACGGCTTTGGCAATGATGGTTCCATTCTCGTGAACTTTCGTGGGCTACATGGCAGCATGGGTGACTAGGCGTGTCGCCTTGACCCCCCTCCTTGCGAGATCCTGTATACGCCATAGATGGAATATAATCGTACTTAGTAACCGTAATCGTGTGTATCGTAGTACATTTTTTTTAGTAATAGTACTCAATTATATTTCAAAAAACACAATAATTGTATTTTTTCTCGATTACATTGCCAAAGTAACCGTAATCACAATTACAACTGCAATTTTCTATATATTTATCTTGTCCAGATCTCAACAGCAATGCAAGCAGGTACACTTGGGGTCAATTCCATTAATTTTTGTTTGCACCTATTCCAGCTATTAGTGTTTTACCCTATATCTGGTAACAGCCTGGAAGCTGTTTGAAATGCACAGGCAATGGCCAAGCCATTAATGAAACAATGTGAAAAGACATGTTGGCTGGTAGGCATGCATGCATGTATGTTAAACGCTGGCAGCGTAAAGCTATTGATGTGTATATTAGGTACACATAGGGTCATTACTAATTTTCTAAGTAATTAGAATACATACATAACACAAACATACACGAACACACCAATAATTATTCCAATCATATGTACGTGTGTATATATGTTGAGCGTTGTCAACATAAAGCTACTGATGTGTGTAATAGGTATTACCGCATGAATGACTGTATAGTCGCTTTCCATTGTGAGCAGCCTTCCTACTGGTTCGGTGGCGGCAGGAATACACCAGACGCGGACACTGGTACGGATAACGTGTCAATAAATGGGGAGTTCTTCGAGGAATCAACAAGGAAATCCGTCGCCGGAGTTCAGTTGCGCAATTTGAGGAAGGTCGGCACAGCTGTTTTAGCTTTACTATAGCTTGGAACATGTTGACGTGTGTGGACTTGACGATTTGTCCAATGTTTACAGTTTGCATCCACTGTTACGCATTAGTGTCACTCTATAATGCACCATAGAATATACACAGATATGTTGTTAAAATACAACAACCTACAGTATGCTGCCTCATTTGTATTGGCTGCACTAAGCCTATGTGGTTAAACCATTACTTGTTATATGAAATCAAATTCGTCACGGGGATTAACAGGAGATCAAATGGAAGTTTTCATGATATTGAATGGGCATGAATATATTGATAGAAATGTTTTCTCTCACTTAAGAAAGATAGAACTCAAGTACACGAGGTCACATTACTGAAGGATCAGCGCAGGTTGGATATCAGAAAGCAGGCCTACTCATTTCCACAGAGGACAATAAATAAATGGAACAAATTATCTATTGTGTAAATGCCAGCAGTTTGAAAATTTGTAAAAAATAAAATTAACAAATATCTCAGGACGGCAAGTTACAAATACCTGAAAAATTTTTGCGCTCTCGATAAGCCAATGGGTTCCTTGTCCACTTGCAATCTAGGCATTTGCCTTGGATGACAATCTTGTTAAATCTTGTTAAAATTCGAGCACAACTCCGTGCGACTATTCTATCCAAGTATGCAGTATGTTATTTTATCAAGCTAAAATGATGCTTAAATTGACAATGGCGTTAACATTTTAGTTAATATTGGTCTCAACATATGTCAGGTGTTTGGACGTGGCTCAAACCTGACGACGGCTGTAGAGGGTTTGACACTGAATTGCTACGAAGGACATATCACAGTTCTGGTTGGGCCGAATGGTGCGGGCAAGACGGCGATAGTGCACATGCTGACGGGTACTGTACTCGACGAATTGTCTGTCTTGCTTTGTGGGCCAACTTACCGTTTGTGGGATCAACCTACTACCTGTTTGTGGGACCAATCTCCCAACTATTTGTGGTCCACAAATGTTTAGGACCGACCTCCCACAAACGTTTAGGACCAACCTCCCACAAGTGTTTAGGATCAACCTCCCTTAAATGTTTAGGGCCAACAACCCACCACCTTCCTGCCACCCCCATAACATATCATAATTTTCGAGAAATGCTGTTATTTTTGTAGCGGCGTCTTCGTCGTTTCTTTGTAAGGAGTGATATGTGCTTTGGAAGATGCATTAGCTGTCGCCATGGCTCATAGACTTGTACGGTAATGTATCATGGGTTGTTTTTCTATTGCGTGTAAGTGTAATGATTGAGAGGGATTGCCAGGTGGTAAGATAGTAAAGGTTGATGATATGAGAGAAAGGGGGCATACTAGTAGTGTGCAACAGGAAAGGAGCTTTGCTGATGTAGTATCACAGGGGAAAGCGAGGAAAGCCCGGATATTTATGGGGGATTCCATCATTAGGAAAGTGGATAAAATTGTAAATAGAGGAGATGACATAACAGTATGCCTACCAGGGGCAAAAGTAGAGGATATAGCAGAGAAGGCAGGACAGGTCATGGGTGGTGGCACGGGAGGTGCTGTTCTCGTGCATGTGGGAACGAACAATGCAAATAAGGAGGGAACGTCAGTCATCATTGGTAAGTACAGGAGGTTGATCAAGACACTTAAAGAGGCACGAGTTGGGCAGATCGTATTGTCGGGGAACGAACAATGCAGATAAGGAGGGAACGTCAGCCATCATTGGTTAGTACAGGAGGTTGATCAAGACACTTAAAGAGGCACGAGTTGGGCAGATCGTATTGTCGGAGATATTACCAATAATGGGAGGCAGGGGTGAGGAATATAGGAACTGTAGAAGGATGGCGATCAACACACAGGTACAGAAGGTATGTATGGAGGAGGGAGTAGGCTTCGTAGACATGTGGTTAAACTTTGTGGGAAGAGGTGACTTTTTCATGAGAGATGGACTTCATCTGACAGGGAAGGGCGCTGCAGTTCTTGCGTGTGAGTTTGTCAGAGTTGTCGACGAGGGCACAGGTACCATAGATTATTTAAACTAGATGCGCAGGAGGAACTGACAGAGAAAACTCAAAGGAGTACTACTACAAATACACATCCAAAGAAATGTTCACCAATAATTTCAGACAATGAACTTAAATGTGTATGCTTAAATGCCAGGAGCATAGTAAATAAAAAAAGTGAGTTAGACATTATGGTAGCAGATATTGATCCTCATGTAATAGGCATCACAGAATCATGGGCAAATGAAGATATAGTAGATGCTGAGTTAGCACTGACAGGCTATGTAATGTATAGGAAGGATAGACGACAAAGAAGGGGAGGTGGAGTAATTTTGTATATTAAAGAATCTATTCAAGCATATGAAATTACACTGAAAAGTGAAGCATATAGTGTGGAAGCAATTTGGTGTAACATAATTGCCAGGAACTCAACATTAACAATAGGAGTAGTTTATCGTAGTCCTAACATAGGACAAGAGGAAGATGTAAAATTACAAAAGGCGATAAGGGAGGTGAGCAAGGGAGAATGTGTTATAATGGGTGATTTTAACCATGGCCATATACAATGGGAATCATTAGAAAGTGCTGGAGGTGACGACCATCAGTTTCTACTTCTAACACAGGATTGTATCCTTACTCAACATGTCTTGGAACCAACCAGAGGTGGGAATGTGTTAGATTTAATTTTGTCTTCTCAAAATGAATTAGTTGACAATGTTAAATTACACGAACTTTTGGGTTCAAGTGACCATAACTAAATCCATTTTAATATAAAAGTAAAAACAGGGAATACATATAAAAAACTATGGAGGAGGAACTTCAACAAAGGCAAATATAAAATGATGAGAACATATCTAGCAAATATAGATTGGAATAACTTGCTGAATAACAATACAGCAACAGAATGCTGGACTTGTTTAAAATATGAGATTGAGGGCATTACTGAGAAATTTATTCCATTAAGAAAACAAGGGAAAAGATCCAGGAAAAAACACCTGTCAAAAGAAGCTATTAGAAAAATTGCTCACAAACAGATGCTGTGGAGGGTCTATAAACACATTGGAAATGTAGAAAACTACACAAACTACAAAGAGGCACTTAACCTAGCTATAACTGAAACTAGAAAATCTAAAAGAACCTTTGAAAAAAATTGGCAGGTAATATAAAAAATGACAGCAAGAGTTTCTATGCTTATGTAAGGAGTAAACAGAAAGTTCGAGATAAGGTCGGACCACTGGAAAACAACAGTGAAAACATAATTTCAGATGGGTTCCAAATGGCATAGGTCCTGAATGAGTATTTCAGCTCAGTTTTTACAACAGAAGATATCAGCTCACTTCCAGTTCCATTGACTAAATTTGAGGGCAATAAATCAGAACATTTAGGGCAGTTATTTGTAACTCCTGAAATGATAGCAAAGCAAATTAAGAAGATGAAAGATAATAAATCACCTGGAGTTGATGGGATACCACCAAAACTGCTAAAGAAAATTGTTGATCAAATTAGTACACCACTTGCAAACTTATTTAACTTGTCACTAGAAGAAGGAATAGTTGCTTCAGAATGGAAAGAAGCAAACATTACGCCGCTATTTAAGAAGGGATCGAGGAAGAAGCCAGAAAATTACAGACCAGTGAGTTTAACATCAGTTGTATGTAAATTACTCGAAACATTAATTAGAGACCACATGGTGGAATTCCTCATAAAACATAAATTAAAAAATACATCTCAACATGGATTCCTAAAAGCAAGGTCATGTCTAACCAATCTCTTATGTTTTTTAGAAGAAATTACAAAGTGGGTAGATGACGGATCACCAGTGGATGTTGTCTACTTAGATTTTCAGAAAGCTTTTGATAAAGTGCCACATCAAAGATTATTACTTAAACTAAAATCCCATGGTATAGGCAATGATGTAATCAACTGGATAGAAAAGTGGCTTACACACAGAAGACAGAGAGTAATAGTAGATGGTAAGATTTCAAACTGGAAATCTGTTTTGAGTGGGGTACCACAGGGATCAGTGTTAGGCCCTATACTGTTTTTAATATATATATAAATGATTTGGAGGATGACATATCTAGCAAAGTACTCAAATTTGCAGATGACACAAAGGTATTCAGAAAGGTTACTAATGATACAGATAAACAAAGTTTACAGGATGATCTAGAAAAATTAGTTAAATGGTCAGAAAAATGGCAAATGTTATTCAATTTTGGGAAGTGTAAATGTATACACATAGGACATGGAAATATGGACGAGGAATATAAAATGGGGGATGCTGTACTAGGTAGAACCACACAAGAAAAGGATTTAGGAGTAACATTTAATGCTGACATGAAAGTTTCAGAGCAATGTGGGATTGCTGCTTCGAAAGGAAATCAAATTCTAGGGCTAATTAGGAGAACTATCACGTATAACGAGAAACATCTAATTGTACCCCTGTACAAAGCAATAGTTAGACCACATTTGGAATATTGTATTCAAGCATGGAGGCCATATCGTAAAAAAGACATAGACAAGCTAGAAAGAATACAACGAAGAGCAACTAAAATGATTCAAGAATTGAGAGACCTTAGTTACGAAAGTCGCTTATTACAATGTGGTTTGACAACACTAGAGACCAGGAGACTAAGAGGAGACCAAATAGAAGTGTTTAAAATAGTGAACGGTTATGAGGATGTTGATAGGAATATGTTCTTCAAACTTAAAGAAGGCAGTAGAACCAGAGGACACAAAGCAGCATTAGTTAAGGAGCAGTGTAGGTTGGACATGAGAAAGTACTCTTTCTCACAGAGGGTGAATGAATGGAACAAACTGCCAAATGATTGTGCTAATACTAGTAGTGTGAATATGTTTAAAAATAGAATTGACAGATATCTGATAAGGGCAGGCTATACATAGATGAGAAAATTGTTGGACTCTCGATAAGCCAATGGCTTCCTTGTCCACTTGCCATCTGGAACTTGTTGTTCGAGATGGCAATCTTGTTAAATCTTGTTAAATCTTGATTCCAATGCAATGTTTAAGGTTCCTCGTCATTTCGATTTTATCGCTCGTCTGGTTTGATTCATATCTTGCAAAAACAATACATATTTATTATCCAATATACGACGTGTTAGCTCGTTTATACAAATGTATTATTTAGATTTAGCAAAATCATTGGAGAAACTGTTAAATTATTTTTAGACCTGATCCGGTCAATATTCGGCGAAAAAGTGACAAAAATCAGTTCGTTCGGTCCCCAACAGTGGCGCCACTCAGCATATCACCACTGCCATAACTAATAAGTATATATTCAAAATAAACTGCTGCGAAATTATATAGTATTATATTATTGTGGCTTAAGACTTCTTACGCTATCGCAACTGTGCACTCAGTAACATAACAAAGTTTCAAACAAAAACGAACGTCATTGTGTTTATAGACACATTTTCAATACAAACACTATCAATAATTGTTTGACATTTAAATTTAGAGATTTCTTGATAAACATTAGGAGTGAACCTAATAAAGATGTGCAGAATTTGCACATCAAATGTAAGATGTGGCAGTGGTGAAATTGTTAGTGGTGCCACTGGTGGGGAATTTGTTACGATGCCAGGTTTCTTACCACCGACGTCGGGCACGGCCACCATCTACGGACAGGACATACGGAAGGACATGAGCCGTATCGTCTCGACGCTGGGTCTGTGCCCACGGTTCAATACGCTGTATGGAAATTTAACCGTGGAAGAACATATTATCTTTTTTGCTAAGGTGAGTTTTTTTTCTGATTGGGAGTAATGATATATTATAATAGATCATGTGAATAATACATGATACCACTATCACCAACTTGGTCACATGGTACCGGAGAACGATTCCGTATGACGCTGCCCAAGAAGTGACCAAGACAAAGTACCGTCGAGAAGATGAAGAAACTCCAAAGAGCAACTTCACTTTCTTTAACATGAATGTCACTGAGTCTGGTGTCATCTTACGTGGTGATATAAATGATATTGTAGTTTTGTCTTTCAGTTGAAAGATCGCAAAGGCCCAGACCTTGATCGAGAAGTCCATTCATTGCTGAAAGATATGGCGCTGGACCAGTATAGGAAATCAAGGGTGGATACATTGTCTGGAGGTACAAAGAGAAGTCTCCACGTAATCTTGGCATTGGTCGGCGGACCAAAGGTATGGGAACTGTCTTCATGTTTAAATACTATGGGCCTGGAAGGCGCTAAATACATTGCAAGTATTACCATCCTTGAGACAAATTCCACGTTTTATGGGCATGTTTTATGTCTTGAACGCACGTTGTAATTAAGGTATGGTAACTAAGGGTATATTGTTTTGACATATCTCATTTTAGAGAAACTTTATAAAACTTTAGTTAATAATAATCTACATGTATCATATATCTTGAAGAAATAATACCAACTATCAAAACATATCTTGAAACAATGAATATTTTAATGTTTAAATTGTATATATTTGGTTGTACTCCATCAACTTGTATATAAGTGTTTAATCTTGTTTAAGGTTTCAATTACTTATTCTAGAGCACACATTCTTTTCTTGGAAGGTTTAAACACATGTTCAGCGGACAATTAATGCTAGTTAAAGTAATGACGCAAATACTAAATTATTGTATATCCTCGATCCGACATGCTTCGTGCTGCTCTGTTTGGATCTACTCTGAGATAGCTATACGGGTGACTATTGTCGATGGCTAAACGATATGCAGGTAGTTATATTGGATGAACCGACATCTGGGCTCGATCCTCAAGCGCGTCATAACACGTGGAACCTGCTAAAGAAATATCGCAAAGATCGCACGATCATCATAATAACACACAACATGGACGAAGCTGACCATCTGGGTGACCGGGTTGTGATTATGGTCAACGGACGGATGGAATGTTCTGGTTCTCCGATGTTCCTCAAGAAAATGTATGGTAGGAAAATCAGTTTAGTTTCACGGTTCACGCTCAGTAGCGTTTCGCGAGTATCAACCTGTTCGTCGTTTCGTCGAGATGAAACAAACAATCTTCGCCTCTGACTACACCAATGTTGCATTAATAGTATCATTTTATTTTATGACACTGGTAGATTACAAACTTGTGTAACCTCATATAAGTTGTCCACTCTCAGAGGCGGATTAGTTTCGGGGCTGGGGCATTGGCCATGTCCTCTTTTTTGTCTTATGCAATATGTTGGTCTAGGTAAC
>OY759275.1:45061456-45153956 GCA_963662155.1 Lamellibrachia columna
GCAACAATCCCAGTCGCCTACTTGATATCAGTTATCTTTTCCAGCTGTGGAGTTGGCGTCAGTCTGCTTGTAGCATACTCCTTTGTCACAGGTGAACACCTAAATTGGCATCTAATACACATATTTATTATAAAGAATGCCATTCCAACACTGATAAAACATTATTACAACTTGATGAATATTAGTCTAACTTCTAACAGGACAAATGGACTTTCGTTATTTTGATCCTTTAACAACATTTATGTCAGCTTTCGGGATTTATACGCTGTTGAAGCAATTAGAAAATGATGTTTTCCGTACTGGTTATACCGTTTGTTATGTCGGTTTGTCGGATGTATAATTATTGGATTAACGGATGTTAGGGTGGATATTCGTTCTGCAGAATGTGCCAACGCAGCACTGGAATAACGTTGCTTGCATGGTCAGTCAATCAAATAAACCTCATCGATTTAACAACTGAAATGTTAATATGGATGTGTCTGTGTTTACCTGTTCAACCTATATTTGAAGCTTATGTGGCGGTCGCCCTTTCCATCTACGCAATGTGAAAATGATATTTGTCATTTTAGGTAACATTTTGGAAAGGCTGGTGCCCTTACAAATGTATCAGTGTCCAATACGTGGTAGTGGAGACTTCATTTTAAATACGATGTTGCCCGGCTGGTGTTTTGGGCGCGGTCTGAAAACCTACCTCTTGAACTACTGGAGTAGGATAACGTGTGACACAGAAGAAGAAACTGCAAGGTGTGCCGCTGGAAAAGTGTCTGCATGCTGTCCCGGTAAATAGATGGACAATGGGAGAAATGAAAACATGGGTTTGTCTGTGTTTGGTTAGAGCACCCGTCTGTCGATTTAAAGGTCGGTGGTTCGATTCCACCTCCACCGTTTCGAAGTTTGGGCAATTTCGTTCACCCCACTTTGCCTGCGTCTTTCGGAAGTGGAACTATCAGCCGTTGGTCCATTCAATCTGGTATCTACACCATGTGAAGTAAATTATCCCACACAGAGAAATGGAAAATGGCCTTGATCTAATTTTATTTTTATGTTATATATTTATTATTTGTGTTTGACAAAAGGTGGCTCCCATGTTGTCGGCACGTGTTTGTCTTGATGGGTGTCTCCATGACCTTTATATTTGTGATATGTATTAATTATTTCAACTTGTACAAATTGTCCAATTAAATATGTGTGTCTGTCTGTCTGTCTGTCTGTCTAGCCGCTGCCCCAAAACTTGCTTGATTAAACCCCATGAGAGGCGGATGTTAATCTGCATTTTGTAATTGCAATATTAAAAAAATATCAAAAATTATCACGTGACAGTTTATTACAGTTGGTTATGTTGTTTTAATGGGCTTCTCCCTGTCGTTGTGATTTTTATATTATGCTTATGTGTATAAGTACGTCTGATAACATTACCCGGCTGTAGCGGAATTTTGTAACCTGAAAGATAACGAATGTTGCACAATATTTCAGAGACATGCCACTATGCCAAAAGATGTCTGCACTTTGTGAAAAGCCCTTTGTCGTGGGGCGACGGCGGCATTGGTAAACACTTGTTGGCTATGGCAATTTACGGTGTCGTGTTCTTTGGAATACTCATGCTGCTCGACACAGGTATCGGGAAGCAACTATGGTATGTATGTGTGTATCTGGTATGCATGTATGTATGTGTGTATGTATGTATGTATCTGGAATGCATTGTGTGTATGTATGTATGTATGTATGTATGTACGTATGTGTGTGTACGTATGTATGTATGTAAGCATGTATGTATGGATGTATGTATGTATGTATGTATGTATGTATGTATGTATGTATGTATGTATGTATGTATGTATGGATGTATGTATGTATGTATGTGTGTGTGTACGTACGTATGTATGTATGTATGTATGTATGTATGTATGTAAGCATGTATGTATGTATGGATGTATGTATGTATGTATGTATGTATGTATGTATGTATGTATGTATGTATGTATGTATGTATGTATACATGTGTTGATGTGTGTATGTATGTATTTTTTATTTTGGGTGGATGGACGGACGGAGTGAGGGAGGGGGTGGAGGGAGAGAGGGGGATGGATGGATGTATGAATGAATGGATGGATGGATGGATGGATGGAAGGATGGATGGATGGATGGATGGATGGGTGGGTGGGTGGGTGGGTGGGTGGGTGGGTGGGTGGGTGGGTGGGTGGGTGGGTGGGTGGGTGGGTGGGTGGGTTGATAGATGGGTGGATGAATGGATGCATGTGTGTGTGTGTGTGTGTGTGTGTGTGTGTGTGTGTGTGTGTGTGTGTGTGTGTGTGTGTGTGTGTGTGTGTGTGTGTGTGTGTGTGTGTGTGTGTGTGTGTGTGTGTGTGTGTGTGTGTGTGTGTGTGTGTGTGTATGTGTGTGTAATTATGTATGTATGCATTTATGCATGTAATAAAACCGATAAATGCTATTCTTATATGACGAGTTAACAGAAACAGTTGGTTATTATCATAAAAGGCAGAGGACTTAAGTCGGCGCTTCAGCTCGGTGCTTTCCAGGGAATGCAACAGTTCGTTGCAGGTGTAAGTCACGAAATGTGAGGGTACTAAATCATAGTACTTCGTGCAGTTAAGTGTGACTACAAAAAGGTAGTTCCAGATAAAAAGAGGATGAAAGAAAATAAATCATATGGGGTTGAACACATTCGTATGCAATTCGCGGATGCGTGAAACTTGTCAGAGAAAGAACGATAACTCATCTGGTTTGGGAGCAAACAAACACAGCACCTTTCCTTCTAAAAATACTTAATAATTGCATCTCAAGATATACGTTCCTAAAACCTGGACAAATCGCATAGTGGGTAGATGAGGAGTGATCAGTTTATAATATCAACTTCTAATATGTTTTCAGAAAGTTTCCATAAATTTATACATCAAAGATTGTTACTAATAAACTATATCAGTCCATGGATAGCACAATAAAAGGGAGAGAAAATGGCTTAATGTTTGAAGACACGGAGAAAGAGTAGATGGCAGGTTTCAAATAGGAAATAAGATATACAAATATTAAATATAATAACAATTTATAATGATATAACAAAAACATACTAACAGTTGATCCCGGCTTGAGAGTTCGAGTGTTATCTATATCCCATTTTATTTCTATCTTAAAGGTATCGATTTAAGTGCAACCCAATTGTGATATGGCCTACTAACCGCTACTGGGATGCTGACGTGGAAAATGAACGCTCCCGCATCGCTCAATTGTCGATGAAGGAGAAGCGGTATGGTGGAGACCTTGTCACCCTAGACGAGCTCGCGAAGGCATACACCGTCCCGTGTTACTGCAGGAGAGCGTCGCCGCTTGCCGTCGCCGGTATAACGGTCGGCATCCCACGGGGCGAATGTTTCGGTCTGCTCGGGGTGAACGGTTCTGGAAAGACGACAACGTTCAAGATTTTGACGGCTGAGTTGTTGCCCACGTTTGGTACGGCGTATATCGCTGGTCATTGTGTGACGAAAGAGTCGAAGAAGGTATGCACTCCGTCTTATTCGCGTGTAGTAATTCAGTGGCGTTTGTCAAGACTAGGTTTTGTAAACAGAATACACATTGCATTAGCATATAGAATGGTCACGTTGTATGTTACGAGTCAAATTACGTTTCTGACTAATGATAATAATATATGTATTAGGATACACAGCGTGGCATATACATCAATAGTCTTAATTAATATAACTTTGTTGTCTTAATTAATATAACTTTGCATACAAAAACATGGCTATACGGAGCAGTTTGGCCCTACCCATAATTAATTAACCAATATTGCAAATACATGTATCACAGTAAGAACAACAAATGTGTTTAGGATTGTAATTATATGAGAATATGCTTGGCAACAGCTTAAGCCACACTATAGCTCATTCCCCCAGAACAGCGGTTCTCAACCTGGAGTACGCGAACCCCAGGGGAGACCCCGGAGGTTTTCCAGGGGTTACGCAGATGGTTTGAAAAAAAATCACAGAAAACATCTTGTCAAGCCAACATTAAAAGCTACTAGAAACGGCATCACCCAAATCCTAACCCAACTGGAAACACGGTACAACTTGTGGAGGCACACCTGAATTCCATGCGGAAGGAATTTCAGACATATTTCTTTCGGGGTACTGTTTGTTTTGTCGTCAATAAAATGTGTATCACTGTTGAATGTTTCGCTTATAATTCTATGTCACTATGATGGGGTACGCGGCCGATCGTTTCAGGACACAGAGGGTACACTGGGTGAAAAAGACTGGGAACCGATGCCCCGGAATAATCATATTTCTTTTACACCCGTGTGTGTCGGCTTAAAGTAGTATCACTTTGTTTTCCTTATGTAAATATGGTCAAAACTACCTAGTGATTTCTAACTTCTTCGTCGGTTACAGGTACACAGAAATATCGGCTACTGTGCTCAATTTAACGCAATGCTCGACTATCTGACGTGCAAAGAGACACTGGAGATGTACGCGCGGATCGCCGGTATTCGCCAAGACAGTATACGTATTGAGGTGGACAGAGTGCTACAATTGCTCCTTATGCAAAACTGCTCCAACAAGACGGTCGATACCTTAAGGTAATGACGTCGTTGGCCTACATGAATGTTGATTTCCTGCTCAGTGTTCCTGTAATTACAGAGAGAGAGGACCTGCGTCCTAATCTTCTTGCTGTTATTTCGACGTGAGTACCTGGCTATTGACATTGGAGGATACAAAGGCACGTTCTTATATAATAGCGCTGTATCCATTACTTTGGATTGTTCAAAGTGCTTTGCAATTCACCCCGGGCAGACCTGGTCATTTCAACACCATATCGACTTTTCTGGGAAGCATTCATCCAAGCTGCAATTACTACGTGAACACTATTCGTTCACATATCCACCTCCTTTCTCTGTAGCCAGGTACTCATTTATACAGCTGAGTGAACTGTGGCAACGTGGGGTGAACTCTAGCAACGTGGGGTGAACTCTGGCAACGTGGGGTGAAACGGCAGCAAGAGGATTCGAACCCGGGTTCTCTCTATATGTAATAATGTGATTGAATAACCTTCGCGCAGTAATTGTAGCGTGACTGAATGGTTCCCAGAAAAATCGAGGTGGTGTTGAATGTGTCTGATGGGAGTCAAGTGTACAGCGGATGCCGCGCTGTGTAAGAGCTTACCTTTAAACTTACCGTTATTCATTCACGTGAAATGATGCGCTACGCAAAAGATAACATGATCTATGAGTGGTTAATGTATTGTAGGTACATGGGTACTAGTAGAACGGACGAGAAAATAATCATGATCACGTCATATAGTCTTCGTGATAATGAACATTCGATGAGAACCTCTTTTGGCACTATAGACGTGAAGCGTTATAGTAGCCCGGCACATTATTATGTAGCGTGCAACTATCGTTTTGTTGAGATACGCTTTTATAATAAATATTATGTGAAACCTTCAGTGGCGGTAATAGTCGGAAATTGAACGCGGCTGTGGCTGTCATTGGAGACCCATCTGTCATCCTACTTGACGAGCCGACGACAGGCTTGGATCCACTAGCCAGGCGACAAACGTGGACTCTTTTGGCCAAGTACAGTATGGCCGGCCGGACCCTTGTCTTGACGTCGCACAGGTAGTTCACAGATGCTGTATAACATAGCGAGGGCGCGAGCGAGCATACAGGTGTGCGTGTGTACGTGCATGTATATATATATTTGTGTGTGGGTGTGTGTGTGTGCGTGCGTGCTTACGTGCGTGTATATATACGTGTTTGATGTATGTACGTATGTGTGAACGAATATATGTTTATACTGCATACACATAAACATACACTCGTGTACGCATACATACGTACATGCATATTAGCATATACGTGCGCATTTGCGTGTTGTATGTATATACGTATTTATAAACACCTACTCCTATGCTTGCCCATGCTGTTTGCATCTAAATTCAACTTACCCAACATATTATGGCCTTTGTTTACTAAACTTATCCCGTTCTGACTTAGCAGTTCGCTTGATTGAGAGTTTTCGTTGCTTCCGACGGCCCTTCGATTTTGGTCGAAGGTACTTTAATGCATTTCACCGGATGTCGATTTCTTAGAACTGCCAGACAGACAGACAGACATACAAATTTGTTTATTGATCCATTTGTACATGATATTACACTAACAGTAATTAATACATTTACAAAAATTAACTGTGTGTAAATTAGGTATGTAAGCGCATATATTTAGTACAAAGTGGATCTCATAGGAGCCACCCTGGTACGTTTTAAATTAATTTATTGTATATTTCCGCTTGTGTAAATTAATGTTAACACGTATAGCTGGATTAATTATTTATTATTGACCATGCGTGGAAGTGTAGCAGTTAACTTCGGTGCATATGCATAGATAGCTTTTTTATAATATAATTGTTAGCATAAAGTATATATCCCTGTAAGCTGTGTGTGGTCACCTTATCTTTTAAAATGTCTGGAGTATTGTTGATGATATGTGGTAAATTATATTTCAGATATTTTTTTTGCAAATTCGTGTTGTGTTCTAAATGTGTTTATTGTGTGTTGTGTTTATGCGTGAGATGATTGTGTATGTGTGTATTCAAGTTTATCGGCCAGTTTTGTAAGTATGCTGGTAATTGTTTGTGAATGAATTTATAATAAAATCGTAGTATCTGCAGGTTAAGTAAGTCTTCATCCTCTAGAACAGAGAGGCTTTTAAATAATGTTTCCGTATGTGAGTTGTATTTGGTTACATATATTATTCTAATTGTTTTCTTCTGTAATTTTGTTATCTTATCACACTGGTAGCCCCAGATCATTAGGCAATAATTTATGTGGGTCAATATTAATGAATTATATAGCATAATTCTGATACTTTTTGGTAAGAAATGCTTCAACTTGTTTATAACAATTGATGTTAACACCATCAATTGTTAGTGTTGGTACTATTACCTTTTTGTTTGGCATTTGAAAAATCATATATTTAGTTTTGTTGATATTTAATGATAATCTATTCAATTTGAGCCATTCTGCTGTGTTATGTCGTTCTGTGTTTATCATATGTTCAGTATTTGGATTGTTTGTACCATTTGTAAAGGACCCGAGCGTACGTACTACAGAAGTATCATCAACATATGTAATGAATTTAAAGGCATTACTGGCTTGTGAGAAATCGTTAATATATATAATGAATAACAGAGAACCTAGTATTGAGCCTTGTGGGACTCCCGTGTTTATAGAGAACCTAGTATTGAGCCTTGTGGGACCCCGTGTTTATAGAGAACCTAGTATTGAGCCTTGTGGGACCCCCATGTTTATAGAGGACCTAGTATTGAGCCTTGTGGGACCCCCGTGTTTATAGTAAGACATTTGATTTTATGTCATCAATTTGTACAAATTGCTCACGGTTTGTTAAGTAACTCTTTAGTAATTGTAATGTTGATGATTCCAACCTATAATGTTAAAAAAAATTAAGAGGATTGAGTGGTCAAGTGTATCGAATACTTTCGATAAATCAAGAAATATACTGATGGGTAATTGGTTGTTATCCAAATGTGTAGTGATCCTATCGACTATTTCTAGAGCTGCATGTTCAGTTGAATGGTGGGGTCTGAAGCCGTATTGATTATCAGACAGTAGTTTAGTATTAGTAAAAATACATGAATAATTGGTTATTCATAATTCTTTCCAAGACTATTGAAACAACAGGCAAAAGGGATATTGGTCTATAATTTGTGAATGAAGTGGGATAATTTTTCTTAAATATAGGAATAACTTTTGCTACTTTAAGTTTGACAGGAAATTGTCCTGTGTTCAGCACTTGATTTATTAATAATGTTAAAGGTTTTACTATGTCTGGTTCAATAAGTTTTAATAATTTGTGGATATTCCATCAAAACCACAGCTATTTTTATTTGGAAGGTTGATTATTTGTGATACAGATTCCTCTTGTATTTCTGTAAATCTGAAACCATTTTTATTCTTGTTTTTGAGAAATATAGTAAAATTATTTGCAGTTGTACATGGTATGCGTTCAGCAAGATTAGGGCCTGTTTCCGTAAAAATATGATTAAATTCATTAGCTATGTCAATCTTATTAGTATATGTCTTATTATTTTGTTTAAAACATTTAGGAAATTGTTGACTAAATTTTTTTCTTGTTTTGATATAATTACATTACTTGCTTTCCATGTATCTGCTGCTTATTGTTGTTTTATGAGTATACCTGCTCTGCTCTCTAGAATTGTTTTTGTTAATTTAAAGAAAATTATCTATTAGTGTACCATGTCTTTCGGAATATCTAGTTAGTAGTGTAAGTTGGGGATACATACTGTGTAATGTAAGAAGATCAAAGAAATCACTGATCAGTTCATCTTCATTTAACTTTAGCAGGTTTATGTTATAATCACCGGTAAAGATTACGTTGTGTTGTATTTGGTCTAGAGATGATAACATTAATGAAAATTCTGTTATAAACTTTTCCAGGTTATCATTTAAATATTCCTCGGAGGCCTATAAACAGTTCCTATTAGTGCTGGTTTAGTCAAACCACCCTCACTTATTTTGATAATTAGCACTTCCCAAAGTTCATAATTGTTTAGATTTTGAATCACTTCGTATGACATTGTATATTTTTAATCAACGTATATGATTAGTCCTCCCTTTTTACTGGATGTTTTTTCTGTGTAATGCAATTGTACCCGTCTAGCTGTATGTGTGAGAAATCATCATTTTTAAATATACAACTATCTTGTAGGCATGTAACACTAAATTGAACATTTTCAGTTTTTAATTCCTCTACGAATGCCTCTAGTTCGCTAAATTTGGCATTAATATGTTGTATATTTGAGCTTATTACGATGAAGCAATTTTTTTTCTTCTTACATAAAGCAATAAATGCATCCGAGTCGAAATATGAGGATAGACGTATAGGATTTAATTCATTAGTCTGATTTGTATAATCATCTAGGATATTATTTAAAAAGTTGTTCCGTAAGCCGCCCAAATACTGTAGAAATACTTCGTCAGATGTCATTTAGTGTTCATAGTTTGCTTATATGAACTGTGCAGCATGATATGCGTGTGGTTATTTCTCGACACTTTATATCTGTATACCTATATGCATCGTTTAAAAATGTTTCATGTTGATTGTGCGTATGTAGATTAGTGTTGTGACGTGGTAATATTATGCTCTTGTGGTTGTTGCTCGAATTTGATGTTATGCATAGTGCAACAACGGAGATGTATATATGAGTAAACATAACGGTAAGCTTTGACTGTGTAACAATTGTTGTCAATAAAAAAAAACAAAAGAAAATAAGTATGATAATAAGAAACATCATAGTCACCCATCGAACTAACATTTCGGGGAGAATAAAAAAGAAAAAGGAGAGATCCTGTTCAGGCAAGAATACATTAATAGTATAACATACCACTTAGAATGTTCAGAGGCACAGTAGTAGCAAATTTTAATGTTCAAGACTGTTTCAAGATAATGTTCGGAGCCGTTTAATATATATACAAGCCTTTGGTCCCCATAATTCCACTACACAAAATATTGGCACGTGGTACTTGTAATGATTCAATGTTGCCTGTGGCTTCTGTCCATGCGATGGCTCTAGGTCTGTACGGTAGCTGTAGGTCTGCAATTGTCTCTTAACTGCAGAAGCTCCTTTGTGCAGGTCTATATTGTCGTCACTCCTACGTCATTATTCACGGAATGTTCAGTGGACAGTGAACAGAGATAGGTGTAGGTGTTCAGTGGACAATAAACAAAGAATGTTCAATAATATATGAGAACCAGGCGCTTTTTGGTCGCCCAATAAACATGTCAGCCGCCAAGCAGACAGAGATTTGATCAGACTCTCTCACTTTTAGAACAAATTGTGAGAAAATCCACCAGCGTGATATTCTTGATTGTAGTCGCAAATGTGATAGTTGTTTTAACTTTTTTAGGTACATTGCCCCAAAACCATGATTTTTGTTCCCCTTTTCTTCAGTTAAGTTGTGCACATTCGTGACTTCGTCGTATTATTTATGCAGTTTGTAAAGTGACCCAACTGGTGAATACTGTTAACGTGTATATTAATGGTATTGGATGAGAAAGCTTGGTCACGTCTAGAAATGTTTCGTTTTGCACGAAATCTGGAAGTTTCCATAATATCTGTTTTATTTTGGTGTCATTTGCGGCATTAATGCATTCTGCAGTTGTAAGTGTAAAACACCGAATATTATCACGTTGTATATATCTGGAGAATTTGTTTGTGAATTTGATGTTTGCTCTCTTTTTCAAACAAAGATTTGATGACTCCACATAATTTAGTTGACTTGTTGAATAGCCACTGGAATAGCTACTTATTTAAATTGTTTTTAGGTTAAATAATTGTATTTAGCAATATCGAGCTAGGTTTTTTCCTAATTTAATTACTTATAAATTGTTTACCTTTACGTTTATCAGTCGTTAACACTGTTTTAAGGAAATTGCGATATACAAGAATAACTTTATTTTTGTTATTTCAGTATGGAGGAGTGCGACGCTTTGTGCACTCGGCTGGCGATCATGGTGGATGGCGCGTTCGTGTGTCTCGGAACCCCGCAGTATCTCAAGAATAAATTCAGCAACAGCTATTCTCTCAAGTTCAAGGCATACAACGAAGACCCAGATACGATCAACAATTTAAAGCTTTTCATCGCAGTCAAATTCCCAAGATGTTTTCTTGTGGACGAACATCAAAGGCACGTTACCTACAACATACCGTACGAATGCATCAACTGGTCAAAACTCTTCAATAATTTGGAAAAGGCGAAATCAAAGAAAATCATCGAAGATTACTCCATCTGCCAGACGGGTCTGGACGATATATACGTCAATATTGCACTGGAACCTAGGGCCAGACGTTCAAGTGAGGCCATCAATAAAAGCAGTACCAGTACTCTTGACAATTCAACGATAGATAGTACTGAATCAATCCAAATTTATGTTATAAATGAAGATGATGCCTAGCAAATGACGTAGTCCGCGGTTGTATTCACAACGCTAAGCTTATTAAACACGTATCTGGGTGTCTTTATTTGCTGGCTTTTGTGTCACGTTATATACGTTTCTGGCACTGGCCTGTAAGATCTATGGTGATTTTATCACACGCATAATGTATTTTATACAAAACGTATTTATAAAATTCCTAGACATACCGGACCGTAATAATTGCCTTTAAAATAGTAGATGAACTATTAAAACGTCAATTTAGTTCGCATTTTTAAAGCAATGCAGTTATGTATTTGCGATGCGTCTGAACAATTTAATTTGTAGAAAATGTGTTTCCGGAAGCTAAATAAAAATTATATGTTAATGTTTCAATATTTTCCCTACGCATTGACAGTAACATTTTGACAGCAAAAATGTGTCTGAAACATGTAGCAGCATAAATGAAGTTTGCGTGCGCTCAGACATTTCGTACTAGTGGACAAAAGTGGTCAAAAAGACGTTGAAGGGACTTCTGTTTGTGGAAGAAACGTTTGCAATGATTCCCCGCCCCAGTGCATGCAACAGCAGCTAGGCCGAAATGACGTAGAATCATAGATCTTTTGAGCACGACATACAACACATTCACACATATAACCCAATGGGGATGCCTCACTTTCAGTTTTGGCTAGTTTTATGCTGAATAAAGGGAATGAAACGTGTCTTACGCAATGACGTAACTCACTCTACATTTGTTTCTGGAGGGTAGGGCCTGCGTGTTTTATTTTACAACTACGATGGAAAACTGTTAGGAGGTTCAGTAAATACATAAAGTGGTGTCGAAAGAAATAAGGAGTTCGGAGATGCGTAGGCATGGTTCGACAGAAATGGGGGTTTCTGAAATACATATGTCTCCACAGAAACGGTCGGTGACTATTCATTTCAGTCAGCAATAACTCATTTCATCAATACAGAAGTACTCTACAAATCCATAGGATGCGCAATCCACGTTTTACTAGGAACTTTCTTTACGGACTGTTGAGTCAGAGAAGTGATAGGGGAGAGTTGCCGGGATTGGGACCCCTAATGATAAACTTGAATATAAACGCGAAAACAAATGGAATTGATGTAAACAATATACTAACATAGAGTTTATATTTTATTTTATACAACAAGCTATTAATCACAAGAAAATCATTGATGAATTTTGAATGAAATGGATTAAAAAAAAATTACAAAACGGTCCAATCGTGGCCACGACTTCCTCGATTGGACCACCCAATGTCTTCGATTGGACCAAAATTAAAATGATTATATATAGGACTAAGCATAATTATGAATTGATAAATATATAGTGCCAGTCGCGTCTCGCCGGCACGGTCATTACCGTTGTGTGGATTTTCTGCGTGCTCTCCAGTGTTCATTACAATAATAATAATAGTTATCATTAGTTAAGTACAATATACTAATAAATATCAATGTTCATAATCTGTGTAGTTCCATCCACCATACACAGAGTCCCGTGTCTTCTTTGATTGGACAAACAAACAAATTAAAACCGTCCGACTTTGGTTTATTTAACTAGTTTCTTTCTTCGGTGGGCATAAGTCTGGTACAGCTTCCATGGCAACAGCTGTCAGGGCTGGAGATGCAACAACTGGTGTCAGAACTGGCGTAGGGTTGTGCTCTTGTGCATTCACCATGACAACTGCTGTCAGTGCTGGAGCTGCAACAGCTGGGGTCAGAGGTGGCATAGGATTGTGCTTTTGTGCAGCTTCCGTGATTACATAAGTTACCATAGCAACAGCGAAGTCGGACTCTTCTGCTTTCCTGAAGCCACTGACAGCATTCTGGACGGATGCTACTTTTCTGTACGCCACATAAAACATTTCGGCGCCTTGCCATGTTGTCATTGGTCTACCTACATGTTCTTTCATCCACATCCTCAATGCATGATCATAGTATTTCCCAAACGATCCGAAAAAGGCCATATCCAAAGACTGGAAGTGATTAGTCGTGTGTGGCGGAAGCGAGACCTTGAACACTCCAGCCTCCCGAGCCTTATCAGTTGCAGCCAAATTCTTTGTGTGGGTCACGTGGCTATCGTGCACAACACTATCATCCTTCGTTGATTTAACAAAATCTACGAAATGTTACACCAAAGTTACAAACCCCTCATTGGACATCAAGCCTTTGCCCCCGGAAGTCCAACATTTGTCAGTTCTACTTTCATCCTCTTTCGTTTATACAACTGACCATTGGCACTAAATTTATGTAAACCCTCATTAAATACCAAGTCTTTGGTAGTCCGAAACAATGTTAATGTTACCTGCGACCAAATGTGTTCTGTTACAAGTTCCCTCGATTGGACCACTTAGCAACTTCCTTTATTTGCATTATTATAATTGCTCCCTTGTCTAATATTACCTTCTGGTAACCAATAAACTGCGTTGGAATAATTACACACATCTAATGGTCCAATCGTGGAATTTCACGTGTTAAAAATATTGCATTGTCATCACAAGCACACGACATCCACTTTAAAATTCTTATTATCGCCACATGCGTTGGGCTCCTGTAGGCCTACTCTTGATGGACACACATTTTCGCCTGTAAGTATGACCAAAGGGGCTGTATTGATAACTGATCACAGCCTGATTATTATGTCGGGGACATAGAAAACCTATTTTCGGTGATTACCGTGTCATCCGAAATGCCATTGATGTGATGAATTACATAATCGATAGAGGATGCCACGTTAGACAGTAATATGGAATATACAGCACTGATCCTGGAACTTGGTCTGTTATGAAAAGTATGTTGCCAACGATGTCTTGAAAATAATCTGCCAATACTCGATAGCCGGTTGTTTTCTTGCGACACCAACATATGTGTAGGTTTTCTATAAAGCAGGGCCCTATAAAGGCAAAACAACGTAGAACGAGGGAGGCATGCCTATTCTTGAAGCATGGACCATTAGTCCATTACACAGCAGCTTAGTAGGTGACGGCTCGCATGTCCCAACCCTGGACCGTCCAACTGCAAAACAGCAACCAAGAAATAGCACATGTTCAAATGCTGACCAATGTGCGATATCTTGAAGATGCTTGCCAGTTCTTCAAAGTCAACTCACTTTTTCTATATAAAAGTATTAATGATTTCAATAAATGTGTTGGTAGAAACTCCTCCTTTGATGGTTTAAAATGGGCAAACAAGATGCAGAAAGGGGACATAAGGATGCAAACACATCAAAGATTATATTAGAAACAAACAGCCTTTATACTACGGCCAGCTTAAACTGTAAAATAGCAGATGCCCCGGGCAATAATTGTTAGCTTATTTAAAACATAGACACAGTACAACCACAGTAATATGTATTTCTGATTTCCAGTCCCTATTCAGGCATTTACAGCATGTTATGTATGTATGCATATATATATATATATATATATATATATATATATATTTGTATGTATATATATATATATATGTATGTATATATATATGTATATATATGTATGTATGTATGTATATATGTATGTATATATATATATATATAATATATATATATATGCACACACAGTGTTATGTTAATGTAATACTGTAGATTTAATAATGAACAAGCATTTATAAAAATAACTATCTTACCAATACACATATAATATAAGTATCATAACTGTAAAAGTTAAAAAATACATCATATTTCACTACAATTAGAGTTTATACCTGTTAAATTGCCATTATACAATAAATAAAATCACCTTTCTCATACCAAGCACCTAAAATTTACACATTCAACTCAACAAAACCCACATGCACCCATTAATACCACCCAGTGATCTATATTCCCAGTTCGACCAATAAAACTTTCAACCAATCTACAACATCACTGTAATATCATAACATTTACCAAGGTACTGTTCCAACAACAAACACATGTTGCAGGTAAATGCATAAAAATGTAAAGTATGTTTTGATATGTATACCTGATTTGCATACAAAATATTATGTACACATGATTTGTACAAACCCATAAATATCTGGCAAAAACAATCTCAAGAAACCCTTGAATAGGTTGTCGTTCTGGTTTCTTTTTTTGAATTTGATATGGCGATTACCTTTCAAGGATATGTTGGTATTCATTCAAAGCATTTCAAATGACTCACTCTGTCTTTGTCGATGGACTGCCATTGCTACAGTCGTGTCTCATGACCAAGCTGACCTTGGTCATGTGACACGACTGTAGCTATGAATGAGTCGACTGAAATGTTCTGAATGAATCTCAACCGTTTCTCGAGAAGTAATCAATATATAAAAAAAACTCAAGAAAGTTAGTATCTAGATTGTCTCATTTTGTGTGTCTCAGCCGCAGCGAGTGCACAATGCAACCTGATGTTTCACATAGTCTCTACATGCGCAAAGTCGCTGCCATGATGGGTGTGCACCAGCACAGCTGTAAAGGGAAGAGTGTTTCTGTAGGGTGCATACGGAATCCTCCTTGTTGACAGCTGGGAAGTAGATGTCTGCTTCCTTCTCATGTTCTCTACAGTCAATATTCTGGCTGCAATGTGAGCACGGTAGCGGGTTAGCAGTGAACCAATATAGCACAAATAAACCAGCATATTACACATCCCTGTCACAGTATACTCCCTATAGTTGATGGAGTTTGTGATACTGTCTTGATCTTTTCATGATTTTCAAATGATTTATTGGAATGCCTGTGCCATTCAATTGACCGTTGTCACAAGATATGAGATATGGTCATGACTCATGAGGCAAGGTCACGAGATACATTCACAAGAGAAACAGTCACAACATGGTGGCGAGATGCAGTCCTAAGACAGTCATAAGATACGGTCACGAGACACAAACAGAAGATATGGTCATATGACATAGTCACAAGACACACTGACAAGACATGGTCACAAGACATGGTCACAAGACACGAGCACAAGACAGTCAGAAGACACAGTCATGAGATACAAGAAACAGTCACAAGATATGGTCACAAGACATGGTCATGACTCATGAGATATGGTCACAAGACGCACGATCACAGGACTTGAAGACATGATCACAAGACAGGACAATTGCAGGGAAGTCATAACCTCTATTTCAATTTAATGACAAGTGACTCTCGTGAATTTTGCCTGTCTCACACTTCTCTCGTTTAACTAACAATTAACTAGTAAATGAAATAGCCATGTTGCAAAGCAGATAAATAACTGCAGCCTAATTATTTTAATAAAATAAAACTAATAAATAAACTGACCGTTCAAAGACACCACCTTTGTTGAATTGGTGGAAGAAGGAAGGTTCGCACATGAGTCCTGCAATCAAGATATAATCTCAGAGACAATGAAATATCTGCCCATTATTTTATATCCATAGCAAATGACTAGTATAAACAAAAGAGATCTTGCCTGATGAGATACTCCCTAAACAGCTGATCACAGTTAAACTATAAGTTTAGATCACCTGCTCTATGACGCACAGGTTTTTTCCATTTCCCTGTGTGGGATCTTTTATTTCCCCTGGCAATGACACCAGATGGAAGAGACCAAGGGCTTTTAGAGTCTCTTCTGAAAGACACAGGCAAAACTGCCCAAGTTTCAAAACTGCAGGAGGTGGACTCGAACCCTGGTCCCTCGATCGAAAGTCTGGTGCTCTAACTGCCGCGCCCCACACAGGTGGAATGTATAAATGTGCATTACACCCTTTACACTAATCATTATATAATGTAATGATTAGTGTAAGCCAGTGGCTTCCTTGCCCACATACCATCTGGGGTTTAGCTTTGGATGACAATCTTGTTAAATCGATACAGTGTTGCTTTCTCAACAGTCAGAGCTGTGAAACAGACTCACCATTGGCATAACATGTGTCAGAACAAGAATTGTTTTTAGTTCCGAGCAAGACCTTCATGGCGGACAGGCGAATCCATGTGCGCAGAATGTTGTGGCGGCCATGTTTCTCCCGTTTCTGACTTGTAGCATCATCTTCCTTCTCACAGAAGTGTTGCCTGTCAACGAAGGCATTCAGTCGTTCGAGGAACCCTTCCACAGTGAATTCGAATGGAACAAAACGATTTGTCTGCAAGAGAGGATACAAGATGTTGTACAATTATGTAACAAGTGAAATATGTTGAAATGATTATTTTGGCATATCCAAACTTGTTTTTACATTTGTAGAAATTTTCATCTTCTTATAAAGACGACTTCATCAGTAGTAATGACGTTAGATGATGTCATCATACACGTGAGGAAGTTTGAAATTGCCCTCGTCTCTGTTGATCGCTGCATTGGTCTTGTGTATCCATATGGCCTCTTTCACGTGGCTTCTCATTCCGCGTAACTCCCTATTAGGGGGCAGTTACGAAGTTCCTCACGTGTACAATGACGTTATCAAAAAATATTAGTATTCATGAAGTCGCCTTGATAAGACGATGACAATTTCTACAAAGGTAAAAACAAGTTAGGATTTGTCAAAATAATCATTTCAACATGAAAACAAGCTATTCTGAGAAATGTTCACTACAACAAGTGAAATAATTAACAAACAGATGGAGACAATGTATCGTGTGAACTACCACTATCACACAGCTGCTATTTATTTGGTTAAACAGGTGGTAGCAGCTAGAATGCTAGACTCTCAAATGAGAGAACCCAGGTTCGAATTCTCTTGCTGCTGTTTCAAAATGTTGTTTACCCCACGTTGCCACCCCAGGTTGCCTCAGTGCACAGAGCTGCTTAAATGAATACCTGGCTACAGACAGAGTTGGACATGTGAATGAATAGTCTTAGTACAGTAACTGCAGCATGGCTGAATGCTTTCTGGAGAAGTCGAGATGGCGTTGGAATGAACAGGTCTGCCAGGGGGGTGATGGGTAAAATGCTTTGAGCAGTCCCAAGGACTGGATACCGCATTATATAAGAACGTAGCTTTTATATAGCGTGATACACCATCCTAACTTCTTTGTAACGCATTCAGCCATGCTGCGATTTCTGCACAAAAAGCTATTCATTCACATAAGTCCTCCACTGTCTGTAGCCAAGTACTCAACTATACAGCTAAGGGAACTGGGGTAATATGGGATGACATTTTTTTATTTTTGACTTAAATAAATGTTTATTATGTTACGATGCTTTGAACATCAGCAAGAGAATTCAAACCTCGGTTCTCTCAACTGGGTCTGATGGTCCACCACTTTGCCATCTACCTGTCAGTACAGTACGTTCTCAAATATAAAACTTATATAAAGACAACCGATGTCCTGGTAGTTTAATAGTGAGGACTTAAATGAAATGTGCAGTCCACTGTTCTTGTCAAATGTCACCACCAATACATGCAACTAAGATGTGTACACACGCGTCTAGTTTATTATTATTTATTGAACTAATACATTTTATTTTATATGTCATGTTTTAACTATTTATTAATATTTAGTTTAGTTAATTAACATCATTTGTACATATTACTATATAAAATACATTATCATTTACTTAACTATTTATTTAAACACATAACATTTTTAAGTGCCTTTGAATGGACTTTGTCCAGATTTATGGTGCTATATAAAATTGAATGTACTTAATATAACTACAATTATTAACCCTAACCATTTAATAAATTGAATGGACTTTATATATTTTTGGTTGCTATATAAAATATAAATGTACTTATTATAACTATTATTATTCATACAAATATTCTGGTTAAACTATATCCAGAAAGAAGATATAATATTTGGGTGATTCTTGAGAGACACACAAGTAAGCAAAATAAGAATATACAAATGTGTCCATGGCAGTCTTCAAAGTGTCTGCAACCGACTGCGTGTCTTCTATGTCGAGGGTGTACACATGGGGCGATCCCATGAACCGCTCCATGTAGGGCACTTGACTGGTCAGCTAGAAAATAAAATAATATATTTTATTTTATATAGAACCAGATCCACAGATCTAAAATTGTTTGTGGCACTCCACAGCCTATTAAAAATTAATAACATGGCCTACAACTGCTAAATAAACAATAGAATATATCAAAATATTAATAATGCTGTTTAAATAAATATAGCACAATACATGATACAATACTAAATAATTAAAAGATAACAATAAAAATAATAACTAAATGAAAGATATGTGTAATAATTATATTAAAATAGTCAATATAAGTTTAAAAAAATTCCTAAACAATAGTAAATAAGATTAAGGAAAATATTTGTTATTCAGCAATGAATACAGCAACTGCAAATCATGTAAATATTTGATCAGGATGGTTAGTGTGAAATAGTTTCAGCAGAAAGCTGGTGAGTAGTTAGTTTAAGTGATACATTGAACGAATGGAAAAGGAATGGTTAACAAAGAGAACAGATGCGCTCACTGTGGATGGCAGGAGAAGAGGAAGACCGAGACTGAGATGGGAGGACTGTGTGAAAAGATATTTGGGTTAGGAGGAGTGTGGAGAAAGAGAGACAGAGGGAGTGATGACGGCAGTGAAACGGGTTCAGTGATGGAAGGAGAAGAAAAAAGTTGAGGACCAATATCGAGTCAGCCCCACCTCCAGGACAAAGCAGAGAACAATAACTGTACATGGGTGATCCATTACAGTCATTTACGTAACAGTGACATCACATGATCTTAGAATATTGTGGCTCAGTGTCTCACTACTGTCATGTGTGAAGCCATTGCAGCTTGGATGATACATGCAAGTCATATACCTTCCAATCTAAATGAAATATGAGAAACATCAGAGTGTGTTGTAAACAAAGGAGATTACAATCTTTCAGTACAACGAAAATAAAGTTCTAGTGGTGTTAACGTTTTCACTGTCCTTTCTATTACTACAATACAGATGTTACCCCAGTGCTAAAACAAAAAACATACTTTCAAACGTATCTACAACCCATTCAAAAGAGCAACAAATTGTACCTATTAATACTTTTAGGCAGTGACATAAACGCAGTTAGCTTCACCACATCATAAAGGGAGCATCAAGAGAGACAGATAAATCCTTCAACGTAAAAGTGATCAATCCCCAGGTAAGCAAACACAGCTATGACTCACCTTTCTGAGTGTGGGCTTGCCCAGCTTCTGGAGTATGTCCTGCTGTGAGCCCTTAAACTTTGGGTTGAGGAAGATGCAGCCGTGGGCTATGGCCTCGATGACCCCTGTACTCTCCAGGGGCAACCCCATACCAATGAAGAACTGTCACAACAAAAAACATTAATGAGAAGACAAAATGATTTTCACTGGTTAAGTTATATTGAGCTAAAACGCCCCAATTCTCTCAATCTAAATAAACAATTATAATAATTATAATTAAAAATAATTATTTACCATCACAAATTGCATAAAAAGGGAATTTAACAGACCAATAGAACATCTGATAAAAAGTGTTATATTTCACCATCAAATTTCAAAATGTATTTGTCTGTCAATAATTACCGCAATACAATAAAACGGAATACGTCAGAAAACTGGCACATTTTATTTCATCGCCAAATCATGTATTTCCGAAAATATTAAAATATGAAACATCATAATAGTTACACGTTTTGTATCGATATTATTTTTAACCTACCAATGTTATGAACACAAATAAATTAAAATTGTTGCCTTAACTTTGTTTTACTGTTATGATTTTTATCTTTTATTTGTACACTTCTTGCATTTCCAATTCAACATTTCATTGTAGATTTCGTTGTATGTACCATATTCGACCTATCAAATGTACATGCCCTAATTAGCTTACAACCCCTTTTTTAATCAACAGGATCCATAATTCTTGTAATATGACTAGCGTCACCATCTGGTGTTACAAAGTTGGCACCACTTTTTAGTTGTTCTACACTAGACACTAAGTGACACCACTAGTGCTAAATAGTTACATTATTGTCTAGAGATTCCTTGACATTTATTGTCAAGCATACTGTACATTTAGTAGATTGAATACGGTATATTGTAATGTTTTTTACAATGTAAAAATGTTGAATAAACATCAACTGAATTAAAATTCCATGTTGCAACGTCCCATCAAACAGTGTCATATAATATCAGTGAACCAATGAAAATTGTTGAATGTTTCTTCTAAAGTTTAAAGATTATTACTGCATCCACAAAATTTGTACCAGTGATGTTTTCTCTCGGCAACATATCTTGGTTGTTTTGTGAATATAGTCGTAGTTAACAAACTGGTCTTGTTGCATATGAATACTGAATTACTGAAATGCACAAAGTTATGCTTAAGCTATGTTGCATTTAGGCCGGTTTAAAAGAGCGATGTGAGAGACAGTGTCGCAGGACAATTGGCAGATAAATTATGTGTGCTTTTAGACAAGCGACATGTTTAGACACTGTGATCTAGTACTTAAGCCACCACCGAATTGTGACCTAGACCTGGACTTAGGCCACCACGGAATTGTGACCTAGACCTGGACTTAGGCCACCACGGAATTGTGACCTAGACCTTGACTTAGGCCACCACCGAATTGTGACCTAGACCTTGACTTAGGCCACCACCGAATTGTGACCTAGACCTGGACTTAAGCCACCACCGAATTGTGACCTAGACCTTGACTTAGGCCACCACCGAATTGTGACCTAGACCTGGACTTAAGCCACCACCGAATTGTGACCTAGACCTTGACTTAGGCCACCACCGAATTGTGACCTAGACCTGGACTTAGGCCACCACCGAATTGTGACCTAGACCTGGACTTAAGCCACCACCGAATTGTGACCTAGACCTTGACTTAGGCCACCACCGAATTGTGACCTAGACCTGGACTTAGGCCACCACCGAATTGTGACCTAGACCTTGACTTAGGCCAGTCAGGTTCATCTGGCGATTGCTGTTTGTGGCTGATGGGCCACTGCTCCAAAACCCCCACCAGCTGTCGACAATTAAATGTTCCTGTAAACCAGTCTTAGATGTGGTTCTGCCTTGTGCCTTACATTTTTGACCATTTGAACTCAAAGAAAAATTCCTCTAAGCCATTCATCTGACCTCAAGGGGCTTCTGCAGCGAGAAACGACATTCCCTTTCAATTTCTTGGTTTGTGTATGAAAGATAGTCCATTATTTTTTATTAATAAAGCTGTCTTGCTGCCTCTGTTCAAATTGATATATGCTCATTTACCATAAATACCAGATCATGCACCAAACAAAACATTTATTTATTTCTTACTTAAGCTGGCTGATGAATAACTGATATAACGCTACATAACATTCTAGAAAACAAAACATGCTTAAATAGCTACGTCCGACACTGGTTCCATACTAAAATATGATTTTAATAAAATATCATAGAAAGAGAGTACCTGCACACGGCCAAGTAGTTTGCGATAGTCCTCAGATGACAGTATACCATGGTTGATGATCCCAGCGGGAAGTGTCGTTATGTTTCCAACGGTTACATGAACCTCCATCCAGTCCATCAGTTGGTGGATGTACGACTTGTGCTTCTGGAACAGAACGTTCATGAACCAGTGAGACAGAAAGAATCTCCATCCAGTCCATCAGTTGGTGGATGTACGACTTGTGCTTCTGGAACAGAACGTTCATGAACCAGTGAGACAGAAAGAATCTCCATCCAGTCCATCAGTTGGTGGATGTACGACTTGTGTTTCTGGAAAAGAACGTACATGAACCAAAGAGACCAGACATTCAATCCATTAGTTTATAGATTAAAAGTTGTGGAATCTCAATAAACTGATTGTTTCCTAGCCCCCTTTGCCAGCTGTAGTCAATGACATTGTTGTATTAACAAATGACAGATGTATTGGGCATTTGCGAATAAAACAATATCAAAGTGAGATGACATTTGCTCAACATCAGCAGTTATCATTCAGGTGCTACACTCAAAGATCAACAAACATGCTAAATTTATCTGCTATAATCATTTATCCTTTACCTCCAAGAATTAGCCACACAAACCACACACCATAGGAGCAAGCCAAATACACTCCATCGAGGTTCATAAGGGATGATCGCAAATCAATGACATTTAACTTCATACCCCGCCCCTACACGAAACTTTGAATTACAAACTGTGCACATCTTTGGCTAATTTATATTTACCAGATGACACCTCAACCATCATAAGACAAAGCTGCTAGTAAGCGCTCAAAGTCAGCACCCGCTTGAACTCTGATGAGAAAATTAACAATATTTTGGACAAAAATACGTCGATGCGTGACACCAAAAGAAAGAGCTACTAAACCCCTCCATCACGAAAACAATTTTATATTGCATCACCATCCTTAAAGTTGCATCCTCAAATGGTTCCGCCCATCACGAATCTGGTTCATTTATATCCAGCTGTGTAGTGTGTGGTTAGTTTAAGTAATGTGTGCAGTCTGTTTAATAAAAAATGCCTATTTTTTTTAAATTGTTGAAAGCCGTTAGATCTGGTAAGGATCAAAATAGTGGATAGCCAAATTGGTAAACACCGTGAGTCAGCGTCGGTCATGGGCGTGATTTCAAACCTCTTGCTGATCACGACAACGTTACGAAACTTCACCAAAGGTGAAAATCGTGATTTTTCAGCATTTCGATTTTCACTTCACTTAATGCTTGAACATGCATTAAGTAATTTAATAGTTTGTCTGATGATTTTGCAGAAACTACAAACAAAAGTTGCATAATCGAGCTAGCATGTTGCAGTGGATACCAGGTAGGTTTGGTTTTTCACAAAATTAATTTGAAATGAGACTAGCAAAAAAGTCGAAATGAAGAGGAACCTTTGAGTAATACAAAATGAACACCTTGAATACCATCATAAAAAATATCGATGTGAGTTATTTAGTACTGTCGTGGCTACCTTAAAGTAGTTGGGATCTTTGCCATATAGAAGCCCAATCCTTTCTTTCTTCTCGACCATTTTACTCTCCGATTTTGGCAGCTCCACGGCAAATCCGAGAAACGTGTTATCTTGAGTGTGCGCTGCAACAAAAAACAAATTTAATGTTATTATCGTTTAGCAGAAACAACCATCACGCATGTCAGACAATTCTACCCCAATAAGAACATGGCCAAGTGAATTAATCTTCTTCTTCTTCAGTAGTATTGTGGAGGACCAAATTTCCAGGTAATATCCCATAGATTTGGTTGCACACGCAATGTGAGCACTTTGTCGGTTACGAAAATTACACGTTTTTACTTGAGGTCAAGAGAGGCTGCAACTATTGCATCAGGTCGAATTGAGTTTCGGAATGACTTCAACAGACGATATTCATAATGCATGCGCATTAGCAATACATTTTTAGACGATCCGCAACCGTGGTTTCATTCTTAGCCAACATTTACTTAAATAAAACAGCCCCTTTCGGAAATTATAATTTAAAAATAAACAAAAAACATATCGCAATAACATCACAAACACAACCGCAACAGTAATTTAATTCTTAGCCGATAGGTGCTGTACGTGTTGTGAATATTGTCTATTACAGCAGAATTCAGATGTGGCATTAGCACAGGCAGCACCGTAGAACTCACGGTAGAAAGTGTAGAACTGCTGCAGGTTGAGCCCAAGGTGTCCGTAGCTGCTTTGGAAGTTGTGTTCCAGAGAGTAGACAGGGTCATTGAACATTACCTGCGTGCCATACGCGTCCAGCACCCGGAACTTACAACTGCAGCACAGTCAGATGATGGTCAAAATAACATGTGATGAAAGCACCTATTTATCAAAACTCCCTACTGAATTCATTTAGCCAATGTAAATCAGGTTCGTTCGATGTTAAAATGTGTGGTGTATGAATAGTTTATGTAATATGTGCAGCAGTTTTATTAACAGCACATACTTTTGTCAAAATCATCAAAAGAACTGACTTTCATTGTTAGATCATGTAACGTTCAAAAGTGTAAATAGCATTATGTCGAAGATTGGTGCACCACCATGTGTTGGCGCCAGATTGGTGCACTGCCATGTGTTGGTACCAAATTTGTGCACCACCATGTATTGGTGCCAAATTGGTGCACCACCATGTGTTGGTGCCAGATTGGTGCACCACCATTAGTTGGTGCCAGATTGGTGCACCACCATTAGTTGGTGCCAGATTGGTGCGTCACCATTAGTTGGTGCCAGATTGGTGTGCCGCCATGTGTTGGTGCCAGATTGGTGCACCGCCATGTGTTGGTGCCACATTGGTGCACCACCATTAGTTGGTGCCAGATTGGTGCACCGCCATGTGTTGGTGCCAGATTGGTGCACCACTATGTGTTGGTGCCAGATTGGTGCACCACCATGTGTTGGTGCCACATTGGTGCACCACCATTAGTTGGTGCCAGATTGGTGCACCGCCATATGTTGGTGCCAGATTGGTGCACCACTATGTGTTGGTGCCAGATTGGTGCACCACCATGTGTTGGTGACAGATTGGTGCAATGCCGTGTATTGGTGCCAGAGAAGTGCACCCACATGAAGGGCTTTCATTGCGTTAGTGGAGACGTACCTGTAAACATCCAGCACATCAGTGGGGAAGGTCTTCATGGCAATAATGTCAGCATAAATAATATCAAAGTCCTTCATTTTGCATCCTTCTTTGGGGGACCACATAAACCGAGAATACCGTAACCTGCAAGACCAAATGACACTTTGATCAATTAATTTTTTAAGACGATACAGATGGTGTCATTGTGTAATATTCATTCTTACCACGATTGGGTAATAATCATAATGGTGATGTCTTATATAGCGGCAGTATCTGCCTAGACAAGGCACCTATGGCGCTTCACTTCAATATCACTGGAGCTAGTTTTCGGAGCAGGTAATGCGATGCCCAACCGTTACACAATTGGCACAGTGCATGTTAAAGCGGTAATGTTGACACTGATGCAGCTGTGGGCCCAGATACAACAGAAAGGTACATTTAACTATTAACCCTCTAGACACTTGGTAGATGTCCTTCATGATGGTGACATTGTGCCCGAGTATGTAGAGTCCTGCAATGAGGTCCGCCCACTGGATGAGGTCTCCCAGTGGTCCGCCTCCTGTCACACTCTCAGACTTCGCATAGTCGGTTGCCAGTAGCACCCCTGGCACAATCAGCACCTATGACAATACAAATGATCAAGGTTAAGTGGGTGTGGCAGGGGTCTCAACCTCCCATATCCCACCTGTTTTGGGGGGCCAAACACCTGCTTCCTTCCACACCCCTTCCAAGTTGGGTTCAATTGTAACTGTGATTGCGTAATTTGTAATTAATTACCATGGCAGTGTGATTTTAGTTGATATTTTAGAACAATGTCAATTAATTGTAACTGCTTTTTATAAGACCGTCTAACTGCAATTGACCATAGAAATTTAGCCCAATCTTGGCAGCAACAATGCATGATTTTACCTAAAATCCTGTCAAAAAATTAGCAGTAAAAATAGATAGTAATAAAAAAAAAAAACTGTAGTTGAACTTAACCTGGACAACTGCAGTTAACCCTTTCTGTAGCATTGTAATTGATTTGTCAAAGTATTGTATTTATAATTTAGGTTTTATGAAAATGTGTAATTCAGCAAATCAAAGTAATTTTACCTACACTTGGTGCTGCATGGGTATGAATATTGACCACTCGAATTTGTACCATGTGGCTAGACAAAAACAGTACCCATATTATAAGTGAACAAAACTTATTTTTACTTCAAATAATACATTCTTTGGTAGACATTTACTTCACATGATGCATGCTCATTGTGGAAAGTACTGGAAGGATGTCTTTAATGTCCTTCATTTGATGTTTGCATACATGCTTCAGGTGTCGACCTCCGCACAGCAGACATTCTTAAATAAATGTCCAAGATTTTCATCACTCTGCTGTTTTGACTAAATATATGTCAAGTCTACATACAAACTCCATTTTGTGCCCAACAAAGAAAACAAGATGATATAATTAATTTGGAGGTTCCAAGTTATAAGAAGTAAAGTGGGTACCATTTTCTGTGGTCAGTAGTAAACAACAAAACAATTAAATACCCTGTAGGCCTGCACAGTCTATAAATACCCTGTAGGCCTGCACAGTCTATAAATACCCTGTAGGCCTGCACAGTCTATAAATACCCTGTAGGCCTGCACAGTCTATAAATACCCTGTAGGCCTGCACAGTCTATAAATACCGTGTAGGCCTGCACAGTCTATAAACTAGGGCCAAAGTTCCAAAATATATCTTATTTGGCTACCATTTTTGGCTAGTACCACAATTTATGGGTTCAATAAAAATGTCTTAATGATTTACAACTGGCAATCATTTATTGATAACTTCATGCTTTTCTATACATCATGCCTTTAGTGGTGTATATATATATATATATATATATATATATATATATATATATATATATGGCCTTAACTTGTCCAGGAAATTTGGAAATATATATATAAATTGTTTGTGGCAGTTCACAACATATTAAAATACATAAAATAGTGTAGAATTGCAAAATCAATAAATAAATGTATTTAAAATACTACTAGTAATAAGAATTAATTTAAATAAATACAGCAATAAAATAGCATAGAATTGCTAAATAAGGAAGCAACTAAATAAATATATTAGCTGCTAGTAATAAGAATTATTATAAAATTATTATAGCACAATAATTATATAGCAATTAAACTAATAAATAAATTTATATGTATGATTAATAATAATAAATAACTTAATAATTTAGTAAAATATTTTTATAATAATATTTAAGTGATAACTTTGTTGGTAAAAGAATGTTAAATATCATGATTAAGATTAGTGGCAGTCATAATTAAATTGCTATGAGTAGAGGACAATGTTCATACACGCTAATATGCAATACGAAAGAAATGTGTCTATAGTCGACATTTAAAGCTGGCGAGAGTGTCACAGCTTTTAATAAAGTTAGGTAATGTGTTCCACAGGGATGCCGCAGCTACTGCGTGCAAGCCGTCCCCAGCCTTGATACGAGTGCGCTTCATTTCCAAACTGTTACTGCTGGCAGAGCGCAGTGCTCTTGACGGTTGATGTGGGCGCACGAGTTCACACAGATACACGGGCACTTCGTTATGCATAACTTTGTATGTAAGTACCAGAAATATATACACATATATATATATATATATATATATATATATATATATATATATATATATATATATACACAGTGAAACCTATCCATAGTGGACACTGCTGGGACTATGTATTATGTCTATCATGGACAGGTGTCCGTTATGGAGAATTTGATTAAGTGGACACTCACTAGGTGGTGCCATTATAATTTGTTACAATCGCTAGTTGGTACTGTCATGAACAGTACAAAGCTACTGTTAATAAAACAATACATGTATATACAATAGTAACAATATGTGGGACATAGACTTAGTTGGTGAAAATTTCATTAAAGCTGCTTCCTCAAGTGGTTCAGCCCATCGCGAATCCAGTTCACTTATGCCCAGATGTGTTGTGTGTGACTTGTTTAAGTGTAATGTGCGCAGTCTGTTTAATAAAAGCTGCCTATTTTTGTTCAAATCATCGAAAGAATTTTAGTCGTTAGATCTGGTAAGAATCAAAATAGTAGATATCCAAAATGGTAAACACTGTGTAGGTCAATGCTCATCATGGGCGTGACCTCCATCCTCTCACCGATCACTTGACAAAGTTACGAAATTTCACCAAGGAAGAAAATCGTGATTTTTCAGCATTTCGATTTTCATTTCAGTTAATACTTGAACAAACATTAACTAACTTAATAGTTTGTCTGATGATTTCACAAAAACTACATATAATAGTTGCACAAATGAGTTAGCATGTTGCAGTGGATACTAGGTAGGTTTACTTTTTCAGAAAATTAATTTCAAATGAGACTAGCAAATTTTTTTATTGATTAAGCACCTTCAATCACACAGCATTACTGCATTCCACATGGAAACCAGGTGGTGTATAGGGCCTGTGATGAAACCAGGTGGTGTATGGGGCCTGTGATGAAACCAGGTGGTGTATGGGGCTTGTGATGAAACCAGGTGGTGTATGGGGCCTGTGATCGGTCACATGTAATCACCATTTTTTTTACCCCTCAAATAATAAATCTGCCAAGTGACATAATTGAAACAAATTATACACTGTACACTGCTGGCGGATAGTAACATTGATGAATTGCTCCTTGATCATTCACTTTGGTTGGAGCTTGGCTTCTGAGAGTTACACTTTGTCTTTGTCAAAACAAAGCAGGGTTATAGACAGACAGGTGTCCATTATGGACATCTGTCTACTAAGGCAGGTTTTACTGTGTGTGTATGTGTGTGTGCGTGTGTGTGTGTATATATATACATGTGTGTGTGTGTGTGTGTGTGTGTGTGTGTGTGTGTGTGAGTGATTTCCTGGACAAGTTAAACATCTTATCACTTTAGATGGGTGGTGGACATGTACTGATAGACTTGCTGTGGACAAGTTAAAGTTCGGTCAACTTGTCCAACAAAAATCTGCTACAAATACAGTGGAACCTTGTTTATACACACACATTGATTCCCAAGGGTTTTGGCTGGATTAACGATGCACGTTGACTTGAATCATGAAATAATGTCAAACATGTACAGTGTGTCAAGAATTGTTCACGAAAACTTTTTATTGAATAAAACAGACTAATGAGATTTCAGCGTACAGTGAAACCTAAGGACTGGGCCAAAGTGACCTGAATAGCGAGGTGACCATATTAGTGGGACTAATGTCCTACACTTTACTGTTATAGAAATAATTTGGGACTGTCCCAGTATGACGGTAATAGCAAGTTGGCTGTATTATTGAGGTGACCATAAAGTAAGGTTCGACTGTATATACAGATCACCGTTACCTGTTGCATGGTTCGATTGGTCATTCTATAAGGGTGTGTCCGCGATATCCACTTAGCAGCTTTCTTCCAACTAGGCCAGGCCTGCCGAATCCGTTCCTGAATCCACCTCCAATGATGGTGCTTCTCCATGAGTTTATCATCTGTCTCCATCTGGGCATACAGTGACTTTGGATCTCTTAACAACTTCGCCTGAAAAATCACACAACTCTTCGCCATCCCATCTTTCTTCATTGTCATGGGTTAACATTGCTGCTGATGGAATACAAGTTTTGAACAATTAAATGCTGTACCAGAATTAATTGAAACTCCCATCATTGGACTAACCTTGCATCTTTTGTTTGTTATGTTTCTTTGTTGAAGAAATCATTACATGTACGAAGAGTGGGCACTTAAAAATGTATGCAAATCCTGGTTCCACCAGAATCATTTGTTGAGCTCAGCACATGTTAAAAGCAATAAGTAGATTAATGCATTTTAGCATGAAACCATTTAATTTATCAGAAATTCATAATATTAACATCATCATTATATGCACCAATGGGCCACGTTTACCATCATTCAATAATTGATATTGTATGCATTTGTTTAATTCACTACAGTAATTAAAGTAAAATGTCTCACCTCTCCACTGCAAAGCAATTCTTCAGCCTTTTCTTCCAAGGTTTTATCTAATTATAAAAAGAATGAAATTTTTTTCAATTATATATATATATATATTCCTATATCCCGTTTAAGTTGACAGCTCATGCAAGTACTGCTTCCCTGGTCTGATGTATGCTGCAAATATGGCATTAAAAAATATACAAGACTCTGGAAAAAAACATGTTAAAAAAAAAAATTGTGGGGGAAATAATTACACAAGTTATTTAATTTTTTATTAAACTGCGTGTACTATCAATGACGATGCTAAACTAAGATGGATTTGTTCCGCAATGACACATCAAAACTTTAAGCAGACCAGCTTTGGTCTGCTTAAAGCGGTGGTCTGCCGTAGGTGGCGGTATATGCATAAACAGTCGACTTAAATGGGATCTAGGAATATATATATAACACTACCTTATTACACCAGTAGGAGCCAAGGGTTAATGGGCCAAGTTTTACAATTTTATACATTAATAAATACTAATTCAGGTGTGAATGCATGTTAAAAGCTACGGATGGTTGTATCCAGCAACCCAATAAGTGTTACTTGAAAGAACTGTTAAATCAAAGTACACAAAAACCTTAAAAGTATACATTTATATATCACAATGTCATAAAATTATCAATTGTAAATATTCAATCCAATATGTTTAACTACAAAATGTAATAAAAATGTAATGTAGCTGTGGAGATGCATGTCTGTTGTGACACCCCTACAAATGGCCCGGTAAAAAAACATAAAATGTATAATATTAATGTTAAGTAAAACTGCAATATATGACAAATAAACAAGGTAGTAATTAAAAGTGCATGAAACCAATATAACTTTTAACTCATGTTTCGTCTAACATGTGTAATTTACAAACTCCGACCACTCAAGGTTCAAAGAGTGATTTCTTGACCAGTATCTGGTTAGCCAATAACTGCAGATTTAAGCCATTCCCCAATTTGGCATGGTTGATTTGATAAATTCTTTTCACAGTGTTTTCTAGATATCACTTAGCTTTGTTTTGGAATTTGATAAGATTGCGACTTACGGTACACTTACCATTCTGAGCAGTGTATAGAGGACTATTGCTCGGTTTCATACACCACAAACTGAACTGTATAATTGCAAATAAAACCACTGCAGAGAGTAGACATATTACTGATTTTCGCCATCTCCGGACAATGAATAGGTCAGCCCACCTCCGCAGAACGCTGCTGCAGTATCCATGTGCCTGCATCCTGGTTCTTTTCACTGTATAACAGAAATGCAATTATCCTTTATTTCTACACAGAAAACTTAATTTGGAAAGAAAATGTTATGTGGCTGTTATGACCTATGTGGTATCAGTGACAGCCAATAAATATGTAAGTACAGTTCATTAATTAATATAATATATTATGCCTTCTGTAGTTAGCTAGATGTAGATATAAACCATTGCTAAGGAAAGTAGGTGTTCATTGTTAACCGCACCAGAATCAACAGGAAACCGTTGTTAGCTTTAAACATGTAAACAAGTCAACTTAACAGAGAACACCTGTTTCAAAGATGCCAAGTAATTAGGTTGTTTTTATTTTAACAGAAACGATACGTTTAATTGTCGACTATGAAGTAATGAGTTCACGTGTTACTGTAAAATACTAGGAATAGTAGCCTAGGTTAAGGCTAAGGTAAGGTCTACGCCTAAGCCCAAGGAGGCGCGGTCGATAAGTAGATGTTGACACGTCACAAATAATGAGAACAATTATCAACGATAACGTACCAGATTTGTAAACACGACACTGCACATACTGTGACACAGCCACATACAGAGAACATTAGTAAGCACACAGCTCAAGATAATGGTCTACAGAGACAGTTACTAACGTTATGCAAACTCCAAGTGTTCACTCATTTCAGGGAACTGGTGTCTTGGGCACAGGTGGTCATTGTTATTTATCTCGACTTCGTATTTATTTATTATTAAATTTTAACAACGAACGACACGAGCGCGTAGTTAACGATACTGCCATTACTGGCATATGCCAACGTGACAATAAAGGTAGCACCTTAAGCGTGGCAGTTGTCGTTTCTATAACAAATAAATCGGCTAATGCACCTGATGTCTTACCACAACGAAACTTAAGTTCACAAAATTTATACCAAACACCTCGACGCAACACGTGGGCGAAAATGAAGGCTCGGTCCAGTGTTAGTTACGTTTTAATCGCTAGGGGCCGCCACAATAGCTTCATATCTTGAAAAGATGACGAAGACGAAGATTGCAATCTTCTTCTTTGTCTTCTTTTTCTATATATTCCGCTTAACCTCAACGTGCAGCGGACACAGGCGGCCCGATGGCCGAATAAGAACTAGTCAACATACATACATACATACATACATACATACATACATACATACATACATACATACATACATACATACATACATACATACATACATACATGATACATCCTCTTCAGCTCTTTTAGGCTAATAGCCTTTTAGCTGTTTTTTACTGTAGTTTGTGCACATGGCTGGGACGTTGTAATTTTGCTAAAAAGTGTAAGCGCACCACAATTTGTCTACTTTAGCTTTGACTGCATTTAATGTTTGTGCTGAAACCACATCCTCTGTGAAAGAGTTCCACCTGTTCACTACTCTGTGTCTAAAGTAGCTCCTCCATTGTCTAGCTGCCACACGTTCCTTCTCTCTCTCTCTCTCTCTCTCTCTCTCTCTCTCTCTCTCTCTCTCTCTCTCTCTCTCTCTCCCTCCCCCTCTCTCTCTCTCTCTTGCACACAGTACACATTTATAATTAAAACAAATGAATTTATGTGAATAAACAAAATATATGCACAATCTTGAACACTTTTTTATTCTACATCCAGTGTGTCCGTACAAAAGGGCATGTCAGCACTTAGCCTTAAAAAAATTATTTACGGCGACAAGGAACCTACCCACTCCTCGTCTCGTGACCTCGGTGGAAGCTGTCGCTTAATTACAAATGTGCACTGCCACCTTCTATTACGCCAATGAAGTAGCATAGTCGCCAATGGTGACAACACTGCCTTAAAAACAACTAAACTCTTGCAGCTGTCTAATTGGATAAGTAGAAATGCATCAGTTCTGGCAAGCGTGAGACGGAACCATACTTGCGATGGCGTCAGATCTGCTAGTACACGGTACTAGTTGGCCAACGTGACATCGTGTGCCGGTTAGCCTGCAGTTGGCCAACGTGACATCGTGTGCCGGTTAGCCTGCAGTTGGCCAACGTGACATCGTGTGCCGGTTAGCCTGCAGTTGGCCAACGTGACATCGTGTGCCGGTTAGCCTGCAGTTGGCCAACGTGACATCGTGTGCCGGTTAGCCTGCAGTTGTGTTTGTGAGAGATACAGCGATACATTACACATTTTCAAAAGCTTACCCGAAATAGTTTCTAATTTAGTGATACCGCCAAAGAGCTCTTTGATACCGCTCCCTAGTTATTCCCTAGTTATTCCCTAGTTATTCCCCAGTTATTCCCTAGTTATTCCCTAGTTATTCCCTAGTTATTCCCGTTAAACTGCGTCATTTTGATTAATTAAATGGTAGTCGGCCTACACAGTGGAAATAAGCCTAATTGTAACATTAGTTAGGTTTATCCAATCTTTATGGAGGCCGCGTTGCACGGTAAATACCGTGTTAATTTTACCCCTCGTGTGCTATGTTGGAAAAACAATGTTAACGTAAGGAATTAAAAATGCAGGAAACATTACAACGCTTTTCCATCACTTAAAAACCCACCTGTTTAAGCTCGCCTATCCTGCTCCTCAGCGTACAGATCCTACTGTTTATGACTGGAATTGCTAACTGATTAGAAACTGCCTAACCCATTTGTTTTGGTGAACTGCTGAGCTTGGGTTTCCGAGAACTTTAGCGCAATACCTATTGTATTGCATGTTGGCCTATATCTATGTACAACAAATAAATGTGATTTTAACTTGCATTCGAATCGTATGTAGGTTCCGTGCTTACCACAGTAAATTGTACTTTAATGGGCTTTTATGTTAAAGGTGCTCCTCAATTCGAATTTTTGCTAGTCTCATTAATGTTAACATCCACTGCAACGTGTTAGCTCGTTGGTGCAACGTGTTTGTGCAACGTGTTAGCTCGTTGGTGCAACGTGTTTGTGCAACGTGTTAGCTCGTTTGTGCAACTTGTTTGTGCAACGTGTTAGCTCGTTGGTGCAACTTGTTTGTGCAACGTGTTAGCTCGTTTGTGCAACGTGTTTGTGCAACGTGTTAGCTCGTTGGTGTAACTTGTTTGTGCAACGTGTTTGTGCAACGTGTTAGCTCGTTTGTGCAACTTGTTTGTGCAACGTGTTAGCTCGTTTGTGCAACGTGTTTGTGCAACGTGTTAGCTCGTTGGTGTAACTTGTTTGTGCAACGTGTTAGCTCGTTTGTGCAACTTGTTTGTGCAACGTGTTAGCTCGTTGGTGCAACTTGTTTGTGCAACGTGTTAGCTCGTTTGTGCAACGTGTTTGTGCAACGTGTTAGCTCGTTGGTGCAACTTGTTTGTGCAACGTGTTAGCTCGTTGGTGCAACTTGTTTGTGCAACGTGTTAGCTCGTTTGTGCAACTTGTTTGTGCAACGTGTTAGCTCGTTGGTGCAACTTGTTTGTGCAACGTGTTAGCTCGTTGGTGCAACTTGTTTGTGCAACGTGTTTGTGCAACGTGTTAGCTCGTTTGTGCAACGTGTTTGTGCAACGTGTTAGCTCGTTGGTGCAACGTGTTTGTGCAACGTGTTAGCTCGTTGGTGCAACGTGTTTGTGCAACGTGTTAGCTCGTTTGTGCAACGTGTTTGTGCAACGTGTTAGCTCGTTGGTGAACTTGTTTGTGCAACGTGTTAGCTCGTTTGTGCAACTTTGTGAAATCGTTAGACAAACTATTAAATTACTTAATGCTTGTTCAAGTGCAGTGGAAATGCTGAAACATCACAATCTTTTTCTTACCAGATTTAACGATTGAAGTCAATTTGTTCGATGATTTGAAAAAAAGGTATTTTTTATTAAACAGACTGCGCACATTACTTAAGCTAGTCACACACTACACATCTGGAAAAATTAACTGGATTCGCGATGGAAGCAGGAAGCAGCTTTAAACTTTTAATTCTATGAACACTCCGATTTGCATCAACCATATAACCATTGTGGAATTGTGGTCGATCAGCAAGCCATTAGCATTTAGCTTATACAAAGAAAACCTCCCGGATTATCTAACAGATTTTTCTAATTGCTATTGCAGTCAGCGAAGGCCAGACGATGATGTTGGGTTTAATTGGATGGACGGTGCGTAACAGCGTCAATCTTCTTGTTCATCGGTTCACTACACAGACCTATCTGCAACAACCACCACCAACAGCTGCAGAAGTGATAGCACCCTCCGTAGCATCGGGTGTAGCACCCTCCGTAGCATCGGGTGTATAGCACCCGCCATAGCATCAGCCGTAACATAAAAATATTTATAACGTTTATTTGTATTGCGCCGTATATCCGGATAAATCTGTTCAGAGGTGCTTAAAATACAACATTTCTAATGCATAATTCTATAGATAATCTTCAAATGTTGTTTTTAAAAGATGTCTTCAGTTGAGACTTAAATAATTCGAGTGAGTCGGCGACACGGATATATTTCGGCAGATCAGCCATAGAATCGGCTGTATCATCAGCCGTATAGCATCAACCACAGCATCTACTGTAGCATCACCCGTAGCATCGACAGTAGCGTCAGTCGTAGCACCGATTGTAACATCAGCCGTAGCATCGACTGTAGCATCAGCCGTATCACCAGCCACAGCATTTACTGTAGCATCAGCCGTAGCATCGACTGTAGCATCAGTCGTAGCATCGACTGTATCGTCAGCAGTAGCATCGTCTGTAGCATCGACAGTAGCGTCAGTCGTAGCATGTTAAATAATGAGTAGCAACAGTAACGTTCATCTTAACGCTCGCGCGTGCATGCGTGCGTGTGTGAAGTGAAAGTTTATTCAACAACAACAACAACAACATAATACAGGTGCATAGTATGGTGTGCTGCTGCTGCTGAAGGGACATAGCTGAAGTCATACGACTTATAAGGTGCTATGCCCTTTTCAAACTAAATAAATGCAATACAAGTAGAAAATAAAATACAAAATAGCATTCACAATTCACTTATAAACTTATTACAGTGGTGCTTGTGCTAATTATAAATTAACTAATTGACATAACTTTCAATTAAAAGCTTATACACATGCTGTAAGCTTTGTGTGCGTTCGTGCGTGCGAGCTTGCGTGCGAGCGTGCGTGCATTCTATGCATCGTTAAGATATATCACACTTTGTTGGAGAAAAGATAATTCCACTGGAAGCCCATCTCCAGGCACGTAATAAATACATAGTCGTCATGTTAGATGAACGCTTCCGGCCAAGTGATCTCCTTAGCGACAGGGGTTTCACATTGCCACAATGAGTATATATTATGTTTCCCAGGCACGGAGACCGCTGCAACCCATTGCGTCCCCCGGGAGTAGGGTGGCGCCCGCGGGACACGACTGTGTGTCTGGTGACGGCTGCCGGCGTGAAGTGTTGACATTTCTTTAAGTCTCAATGCACGAGGTTGCCCTTGAGACACAGCCCCGACAAACTGCACGATGCCGACCACACGGGTGCTCGACGAAAGACGCGGCGAATAAACGGAAACCAGATGCCGCGAACACGCAGTAACTCTGTCAAGTGAGGCGCATGCGAAGCGATCAGCCTGCGCCGATACGTTGATGGCATACTTGCCACTGTGTCGTTTCTTTGGTGTATTAATCGGGTTGTGGTGTGGCGGTTGTGTGGTTGTGGTGTGGTGGCGGTTTATAGACGCGAGTTTCACGATGTTGCCGGAGCCGGTGTGATTTCTGAATGTCTGTACCGAAATTGTATACGTTTTCCGAAACAGATCCGAATCGCATGGACAGCAAATTAGCGTATTTCTAATATGAATGCAGGTATGTAACGTTTTTACTGCGTGCATGCAGTGTGGCAGTGTGGCAATGTGGAACTGTCTGGTTTTGATGTAACATAACCACGTTTTGATGTAACATAACCACGTTTTGATGTAACAGAACCACGTTTTGATGTAACAGAACCACGTTTTGCGACGATGTGAAAGAAATAATCATGCCTCGACGAAACGTTATTGTTGAAGCTACGACCGTTGGAGTGAACTGACCTTTGTTCATATTCGTGGGAATATATATATTTTTGTTCACCTTTCACTTTCTCCATCTACTGCAGGATGTAGCCTTTGCTAGACATTTCCATCTTTCTGTCTTACGCTTCTCTTGTCCAATGCTGCTGCATGAAGCAGTAACCATGGCATCGCACCGTCGTCTCGTCTGTCTGCCTCTTGCTATTTCCATTTTCTGGGTTGCAATTCCCTTGTTCTGGTGGTCCACATGTTGTCTTGCATTCTCAATATGTGTATGATCTGCCCATCGCCATTGTGTTGCTTTACTTCGTTTGTCGTTCTGTTATCGCGCATTGCAACCTCGTTTTTATTTCCTGCTTGTTTTCTATTTTTATACTAATCGAGATTATAATTAATGATGCGTGATTTATGGACAATACATCAAGTCTCTCCCAGACCTGTCGTGACTAACAAACAAGAGTTGTAGGACACACATCACATTTATCTTGCATGGAAATGTAAACAGTTCTTAGTCGTGTTTTCTTCATACCATGACTAGATTGACGAATACATAACTACATTACTTATTTAGACTTTGAATGACGATTGGAGGATCATTTGCTGTATACTTTGTCTAGATCTAAAACGTCAGCCTAATTTTAGAGAGTGATTCCTTTTAAAGGTACAAAGGAATCACATTACATATAGCGTTGGAATGAAATGGTCTGCCAAGGGCTGTGTGTAAAGCGCTTTGAACAATTCCAAGGACTGGATACCGCGCTAAGAACGTACCATATTATGCTTAAGGATATTGTAGAGCAAATTTGTACACCACTTGAAAAAGTGATTAATTTGTCATTAGAAGAGGGAATAGTTAATTCAGAATGGAAAGAAGCAAACATTACGCCGCTATTTAAGAAGGGATCGAGGAACAAGTAAGACAATTACAGACAGTGAATTTAATATCAGTTGTATGCGAATTATTTTAAACGTTAATTAGAGACCACATGGTGGAATTCTTTGTAAAACATAGGTTAATAAATACATCTCAGCATGGGTTTATAAAAGCAATGTCACGTTTAACCAATATCTTGTGTTTTTGGAAGAAATTGCAAAGTGGGTAGATGGTGGGTCACCAGTGGATGTCGACTTCTTAGATTTCCAGAAAGCTTTCGATAACGTGTCACGTCAAAGAGTATTACTTAAACTATAAAAGCCCACGGTATAGGTAATGATGTAACAAATTGGCTTACACACAGAAGACAAAGAGTAATAGTAGATGGTGAGATTTCAAACTGGAAATCTGTTCTGAGTGGGGTACCACAGGAATCAGTATTAGGCCCTATACTGTTTTTAATATATAATTGATTTGGAAGATGACATATCTAGCAAAGTACTGAAATTTGTAAATAACACAAAAGTATTCAGAAAGGTTAAAACGATACATATAAACACAGTTTACAGGATGATGTAGATAAATTGGTTAAATGGTATGAAAAATGGCAAATGTTATTACATTTTGAGAAGTGTAAATGCATACACATAGGATGTGGAAACATGGACAAATAATATAAAATGGGGGATATGCTATACTAGGTAGAACCACAACAGAAAAGGACTTAGGAATAACATTTAGTGCTGACACGAAAATTTAATAGCAATGTGGGATTGGTGCTTAGGGGAACTATCACACACTGTAAACACCTCTTTATTTCATCAACAATAACATATTCAGAACTGAGTAGTCATGTAGTACCGGTAATCATGGTCAGACTGAAATAGTCATTTGTATGGGTAGAGGTGAGACGATTTGTCCAAATTGGAACAAAGGGGATGTGTGGCAAGTTGAATAAAGTTTGTTTATCCTTGTTTTAAGTAAAGACCACGAGACCAATTGACCTGCTGATACATCAGTTATGTTTGTCTTCTTTTGGTGCACAAAGGCAGTTTTGCAATTTGTAATCCGTTTATATTAGAAGTTTGCAATTTACATTTTCTGATCTTAAACTACTGGTTGTTGAGAGGGTTAGCACATGCCAATACAACAGGCTCAAAATCACCTTTGTTCTTTTTAGCCAGACTACTGGCACCAGAGTATACTGGTGTAGGAGGCAGTGTGACTTGAGTCACCTTACTTCTACAGAGGAAGACTCAGCTGGGAGTTCTTAGCAGTTAGTACTGTCAGCCAGTGCCCTGTGGCATGGTCTCCCGACTGCATCAAAGGCATTCCATGGCTAACTGATGGGTTAACTGATGAATGGCCCTTTGTGGACATCCTGGTGGCTTAATTAAACAAACAGGGATTATGGCCTGAACTGATAGCCTACAAATGTTTGCGTAACTGCGTGTTTGTGACTGGGACAAGATGCTGCCTGTTGCCTTTATATGTCATAATCATGGTCATGGGAGAATGCCACCCTGGGGGTGTAGAGGTGGTAAGGGTGGAGGGGGAGCGGGACTCGGTGGTATCATAGTCGTATCAATCCGAAATAACAAATAACAAAGTATTTAAAAAAAATAGTTGAACATTCAAATACTTAAGGAAAGTTTCATTTTGTTAATTACAAATAAATAATATATAAATTTTCACTGCATATATTGAGAAAATACTCACATGTACTCGTAAAATCTGAGTACATTGATTATGAGTACGAATACATGACCCATAAGTTATCTGAGTACGAGGAGTTCTAGTACGAATACTTCAAGTACTTCAATAATGTACTCGATTATTTGAGTTCACGAGTTCCGAGTACTTCCGCCCCAGGTCTGATATATAAGGCTATGCAAGATCTGGCACCTGCCTTTTTCTGAGCTGCTAAATCAAAGAACTAGACATCCTAGGTTACGACAGCTATACGACCATCTACAGCTAGCTGTCCCACCAGCGTTCAAGTCCATCGGCCCTCTTAGTTATACGACCATCTACAGGTAGCTGTCCCACCAGCGTCCAAGTCCATCGGCAGACGTGGTTTTGGAACAACCGACCCCGCACATTGGAACGCGCTACCACTCTCCTTCCGTGACGCACCTTCGTTGACATTTAAGCACAAACTGAAGACTCACCTCTTCCAGTGTGGACATGGCAATGTGTTAATGTGTTAATGTGTTAATGTATTAAAGCTGTTTTTTATGGACTACAACCATTGCCGTGGAGGAATTTCTGTGCTTTTCTGTGATGACTTTTTAATTATTTATTTGTTTATTTATTTTAATGGACTTTTAGCTTGTACGCGCGGTGATTAGCGTAAGTTAGAGATTGGCGCATCAAATAACTGTTATTTATTCCATTAGCTAAGGAATAGTGTTGGTTGGACATGAGAAAGTATTCATTCTCACAGAGGTTGATAAATGAATGGAACAAACTATCAAATGATTGTGTTAATGCTAGTAGTGTGAATATAGCTAAAATAAATTTGTAGTTTTGGATGACTATCTTGTTGTAGAGAAGACGAATTGTTATTAGAAGGCACACATCTGTCGAATGCTGAGGGAGTTTCTAAGAACGCTACCCAATTATTTCACCGAACGTGCAATACATTATCACCTCAAGAAATAATTTTTCATCGACAAGGTTTTTTTAGTGAATAATTTCTGTAACAAATTACTGCCCACATTTCGCAGGATTCCTGGAGCAGGATACCCAATAGCTCACGGTATGTGTCTACACGTATGTGTCTACATAAATAATTATTTATAGAGATCAGTGGTGCATACCCTGGCAACATGTTCGTGCTTAGCGTCCGCTGCAGCCTGTTCACTGAAGACAAGTCGGAGTCTTGTAGATCAACGCGAGGACGGAATGGACCAATCAGTGCCCGCGTCTCTGTTTTTGCATGTTTTATCCCTTGAAAGGAACTGAAGAACTCGGTGCGACTTCATGGGAGACCCTCGGCTACCAGTGATCACTTTTCCTTTATTCTGCGTGCGTGCCTGCCTTCCTGCCTGACTGCATGCTTGCTTGCCTTCTTGCGTGCCTGCCTGCTTGCCTGCCCGCCCGCCCGACTGCCCGCCCGGTCGGTCGGTTCCTGAATAACCACGTCACTGTTTATCCCCTTAGGCCTTCGAGAACGTTCCTCCCCCGTGGGGGGGGGGTTCCACCGGGACATCACCAGGGTCTTGTGTAATTGCTCTGGACTGTACGATCTGTGATAATGTTCTGTGTTAGGAGGCTACCCTCGTCGCTACAGATAACATCGCGGCCGGCCAACGCCGTCGTAATCAATGCAAATTAGATTTTCGCAGCAAGACAACGCTGATTCTGCGAATCTCTAATGCCACGCCCTGCAGGAATATACACATCGTTGCTTTAATCGGATCCACTAAACAAATACTGTGACGTTTAGCTTTCAATCTAGATACACAATGCGTTGTCACGTCATATAGTAGGTTCAGGGTAAACTAGGTTAAGTAATTATTTTACTTTTATTGTCTCGTACAATATATATATATATATATATATATATATATATATATATATATATATATATATATATATATATATATATATGTGTGTGTGTGTGTGTGTGTGTGTGTGTGTGTGTGTGTGTGTGTGTGTGTGTGTGTGTGTGTGTGTGTGTATACACGACTAAACTTAAGACAATGAATATGGAAATGTACCCAAATTGAGGCAACTTCCAAAACCCAGAGTGACAAGCGCACAAAGAATGGCCACCTTCAGCAAGAAGACATCACAAGGAAAAGGTCACGTGCTGTACATAGCCAGATAAGCCATTTATCCCCGCCACCGACCATAATTTGTGGCTGCTCCCTTTCAGCCAAATAATGCCTTTCATCACGTCGAAGCGAAGCTGCAAAGTGCTGTCAACAGGACGGGCAGCTGACTGGCTTCGCAGCTGTATTCCTGATCGGGTCCAGTTGCCCGGCCATCCATCTTCATCTCACGCCTCATCGAAGACTATATTTAACTCGCCACCAGCTATGCTTTCACCGTCGTCTATTTTGGAAATTGTCCCTGTTTATTCACCATTATTGTTGTGCAGAAATAAACTTCCCTCGGAATTGTGCGAACCCTTTCTGAGGCTCCATGCATTCTTGGAAAACAAGATTACGCGAGACTCTAACTAACACGTTTTTCTTCAATTAAAATTCTCGTTTATAATGGTTTCACGTAAAATCAAGCTTATCTGGTATCGGATACGACATGCTAGCTTGTTCGTTCAAATGCATTATTTAGCTTGTAGTCTTGCTGTATTTACTTTAACAGTATTTAACAAGATTTCCATCCAATGGCCCAGATGGCAAGTGACAAGGAAGCCATTGGTTTATCGAGAGTCCAACAATTTTTCATCTATGCGTAGTCCGCCCTCGTGAGATGTTTGTAAATTTTGTTTTTAAACATATTCACGCTGCTAGCATATACACAATCTGTAGATAATATGTAGATAATCTGTTCCATTAATTTATCGTTCTCTGGGAGAATGAGAACTTTCTGATATCCAACCAACATTGATCCTTCACTAATGTTACCTTATATACTCTAGTTCTACTATATCTTTCTTAAGTTAGTAAAAAGTTCTATCAACATTTTCCTTATCTCTATAGGGTTGTTAAACCACATTATTTTAGGCGTTCTTCATAAATCTGGTCTCTAAGGGTATTAGCGTCTAATATAAATTATATAAAGTTATTCACACATTCCAAGTTACACGATCTAACTCCTCCTTCTTCTTCCCCTTGCTCCCTTGCGGGGGGTCCAAGTTATTCACACATTCCAAGTTACACGATCTAACTCCTCCTTCTTCTTCCCCTTGCTCCCTTGCGGGGGGTCCAAGTAACTTGATTACGTTTTCCACTTTCATTGTTAATGTTCTCCATTTCCCTCTGTCTTCTGCGCTGGTCTTCCATTCTTGGCCGTTCGTACCTACCCTTTCAAGATCTCGTTTGACACAGTCTTTCCATCGCAGCTTTGGTCTTCCTCTTCTTCTTCTGCCACCCTCTTCTGCTTTCAATGCTCTTTTTGACAACTGTCTTCACCAATTCTTTGCACATGTCCTGCCCATCTCATTCTGCTTCCGGCTACTTCCATCTTTAGGAGTTTTTTCATGCCAATCACTTCTCTCAATTCCTTCATCTTCCTTCTATCTTCTTGGGTTACTTTGCATATTCTTCAGAACCAGTTGTTTTCTGCTATCTGCATCTTCTCCTGTCTCTCTGTCAGTGCCAGTGTTCCCAACCCGTATATACAGGCTGGTACCACGCAGGCTTCCAACACTTTTCCTTTTAGTTGTTTCTCCAGTTTTCTGTCCCACATAATGCCTTCCACTCTCCTCCACGCTGCTGCTCCAGCTTGCACTCTCCTCTGTATTTCCTTACTACTTCCTCCATCCTCACACACTGTGCCGCACAAGTACACAAAACTGTTCACTTGTTTAATGGTCTTTCCGACAACAACTACATGTAGGTCCACCTCTTGTTCGCCTATCCACATTACTTCTCTCTTCTCCAGATTCATTCGGAGGTCATGTTTTCTAAAAGTGTTACGCCATTCTTGCAATGTTTTCTGTAAATCCTCTTTGTCATCAGCCACCACTGCTAGGTCATCTGCATATAGTATCTTCTTAAGTTCTTCCTGTTCAGATACCTTTCCACTGATCAGGTTCATCACCATAATGAAAAGCAGGGGACTCAAGGCACTTCCCTGTCTAAGTCCTACTCCCACTCCAAATTGTTCCGATGTTTCTCTTTCAGCTCTCCCCACTGTGGTACATTTCCTCAACTATTCTGACCTCTGCCTCTCCAACCTCCATCCATCTCATGACTCTCGGCACGGTATCGAATGCCTTTTCCAGATCGAAACGATCTAACGATCAAAGCAAATTAGTTCGTTGATTTCAACAAACGAAAGAACTCTTGTACTGAACCAACTGTGCATAAACTATTCACGCACTACATATTACTTAAACTATTCACACACTACATTTTACTATTCACGCACTACATAAAGGTGTACTTAAACATCGACGAACCTGATTGGCGGTGGACTAAATTAATTAAGGAGGGGGTTTTAATCAATGCCGTGCACGTGCTGTTTTCAGAATGTTCCTATCTTTTGCTTATTGCAATGACCTCTCATTGCTTGGCTTGCGTCTATCAGAATATTTTCGTTTGCTTTCACCGCGTCAAATGGCCAATCTGTGAAATCTGCTAACATTGCTATGTGACAATACGTATTCATCTTCTTCGTCTTCGTATTCTTCTCTTTCCAAAGCTGCGTGAACCGTACGTGTTTGAGCACATTGTAAAAAACAGCACACAACAGCTAAAACGTGTAAAACAATTAATGTCAATAAAAAGGTGCACGTGTGTTTCCCTCTGGGACTGGGATGCCCGCCAGGCGAGACCTGTATGTAACCACGTGTGTGGGCTGCACCACCTCTGTGGGAAGATTACTCCAGGTCACGACAGTTCTGACGCAGATAACATTATGTATGATTTAGGGCTGTATGAAACGTACTGCCAATGGCACGAAATCAACAAACTGGGTTAGCAGAGGACGTTTGGGGGTTTGCAATCACATAGAACGGATACAGTCACTAGGGGTCTCAACCGTTCTCATGGCATGCAGAGATGTCTGGAGCACAACCGTTCTCATGGCATGCAGAGATGTCTGGAGCACAACCGTTCTCATGGCATGCTGAGATGTCTGGATCAGATAGCCATGATCACGACGTGTTATCTACGAACATGGGGATGAATAGATTGCGCTGAAAGGTCTTTCCCAGTAATGCGGAATCGACCTTCTTACAGCTAATGTCAAGATGGGCTAGAGAGACGATCTTTCAGACACGAGACAGTGCAATTATATATTTTGGGTTAGTTTGGTACGTGGCGTTAGCGATCTCTCCATTGTCAATGGCTATACCTACAACGAAACAGAAATTACTGCTATCGATTTAGCCCGTGCTTGCGTGCTTGCGTGCGAGCGAGCGTGCGTGCGTGCGTGCGTGCGTGCGTGCGTGCGTGCGTGCGTGCGTGCGTGCGTGCGTGCGTGCGTGCGTGCGTGCGTGCGTGCGTGCGTGCGTGCGTGCGTGCGTGCGTGCGTGCGTGCTGCTCAAGGTTGTAATGTGACCAGCATTCTTTGAGAGCGCTTTGTTCGAGCAATACCCGAAAGGTAATAGGACGTATTAATGAAATAAAGACAAACACACGCATCTTTCTGCTGGACGAAACAGGAGTGCCGGAAGCTCCTGTTAACGGACACAGTGTCGGCGTCCCTGGCGTGTGTCGGATGGCGTGGTGCGGTCAGGACCGAGGTGATTTAATGCGAGAGACAGCGGTGTAGTTTCCCGGACGATGGTACGGCAAGTCCCGGCACAGTGGGCCGAACAGGGCCCTGCGTCGTACGTCTTTCCCGTTGACGTTGTTCCCCCGTCCCCGTCAACTTCCGAGTCCGCGGGACAGCGGAACAGTTTCCTACTCTGCCAGGAGAAACTCCCACTGGGTTAAACGTGAGGACAGTGTGTGGGAAAGGGAAATGTTGATTATTCCTTAATACGCATTTTATGATGATGGTAATAATAATAATAATAAAATAATAATAAAAATATGATTTTACATAGCGCCTGAATGCACTTAAAATAAAATGCTCTTGGGCGTTTTTATATAAAACGGCATCAATTATTTCATCATAAGTTGATTGATGGTGATCATTACATCGACACTATTGATGATGATGGCCACAACATTGTTGATGATGCTCATCATTATATCTACACAATTGATGATGATGAACATTGCATCGACACTATTGATGACAATGATAAGTGCATCGTAATTATTGATGATGATGGTAATTGCATCAACACTATTGATGATGATCATCATCATTGCATCATATATTGAAATAGTATCATGTGCGTGCGTTAGTATGAGAATGCGTCAATGCATGCATTCATGCGTGCGTGCGTGCGTGCGTGCGTGCGTGCGTGCGTGCGTGCGTGCGTGCGTCAGTGCATGAGTGAGTGAACAATAAAGCCAGGTGACATAGTTTCTTATTGAATTAATCAACTCACTGGATGTGCAGTATTACAGAAAGAGGATTCGGTTTTATGGCAGTAGCGCTCACTGACCCACGCAATGTATAAATGCACAAACTATAGGTTTCTGACGTCAGATAGAACGATGCCAAGAAAACTAATATCCTAACCTATAAGCTACAGACGAAAGACGTTTCCTGATAATTCGAAGAAATGAAGCGCGGCCCGACGCTGGCTGCAACCCATCGATCACGATCTAATTCCTCCTTCCGGGGAAGACATCCCGGGGATTAGGCAGGGATTTAGTACCCGACCAGACATTTTTAATACCTCGACAGCCCCACGTAAGGTTGTGTGAGCCCCGACTGTCATCCAAGACCCTTGTTTACGAGAGACGTCGGCTTGTCAGCAGCGCTAATTACGTCGCTCCACTCATCCGCACGGAGTCCCCGGGAGGTCTTGTTAGCGGGTAATTACAAATGGAGTTGATACCCCCGGAGCCAGTCACGCGAGGTCCAATCACCCTTTGGACATGCAGCACAATGTCAAGCTATGTGGTGCTGGAACATCCTTAGGGACATGTCCATGCATGTATGTGGACTATATTGTTTACGAAGTCTGTATCAAGGCGAGCCATGTGGGTGATCGCATATTCTAAACTGCTTCGTCGTTTGCAATCTTAAAGCTGCTTCCTCAAATGGTTCAGCCCATCGCGAATACGGTTCATTTATGCCCAGATATGTAGTGTGCTTAAATAAAGTGCGCAGTTTGTTTAATAAAAAAATGCCAATTTTTTTTCAAATCATCGAAAGAACATACTTCAGTTGTTAGATCTGGTAAGGGTCAAAATAGGGGATATCCAAGATGGTAAACGCTGTGCGAGTCAATGCCGATCATGGGCGTGACTTCCATCCTCTCGCCGATCACTTGACAAAGTTACGAAATTTCACCATGGGTGAAAACCGTGATTTTTTAGCATTTCGATGTTCACTTCACTTGAACAAGCATTAAGTGGTTTAATACTTTGTCTGACGAGTTCACAAAGACGACGTGTAAAAGTTGCACAAACGAGCTACAGCATGTTGCAGTGGATACAAGGTAGGTTTGGTTTTTCGCAAACATTATTTAAAATTGAGGAGGCACCTTTAAGTTTCAAGTCATTTTTTTTTCAAACAGTGCGCCCACCATAATAACCAATTTTTGGACTAGCATAACAGTTTTGGGATACCACATTAAGTAGATCCTTAGAAGTATAATTTGGTACTGGTCTTTGCATGTTTTAGTGATGGCATAATTGTGAATGTATTGTAATTATTATCTTTTAAAATAACAATTACAATAAAGCAGCTTGCTCTGCCCTGGTGTATGCTGATGGCAACCTTCAGCCACATTCATTAACTCTTGAGGTCAATGACCTTCAAGAGTTAATGAAGGTCAATATGTGGCGTTTTTACCGCTGCATTTTACGGTTTACCGACTGTCGAGGTCAACAAGTTGGGTGACGAATGCTAGCTTCCTAATTGTTTCGTGAAAGGACTTCACGATTATCTATATAATATCTTAAATAAATTTGGAGAGTGCTAATATATAACAAGTACCCTATCGGGTTTAGGCGACAAATCTGTTTAATGAGGAGCCACTTTAGTACAGTACCAAGAACACTGGTATTAGGCAATATGTTACAGCATACATGCCAGTGACGTATTTAAGACCATGCAAGGTGGCAACAGGGGGAAACGTAGTCACCAATAGGTTTGCTATGAAGTAAGGCAACATATTATTCTGGGAAAAACTCATGAAATGCAGATCCCGCAGCCAAAGTGGCCATGGCCTATTGCTCCGCCCACTGCTACATGCTATATCTGCCCAGTCCATTATCATTAGCGAGATGTCGTTCAAGTGGAGTTCGTCGCGAGCGAGGGACCGCCCCTCCGCGGCGACGACGACGACGACCAGCCGCGCGCATCGCCACTGCCCAGCTAGTCGTCGTCGGGATTCAGAAAGTGGTCACTGTCACGGACAGCTGCGGCAGACATCGATCTGTCGTCTCGGATATCTGACCGGGGCTGTCGTCGAGTTGTTTAACCGAGTATTCACTTGCACATCGGTAGAGAAGATCAGGGATGTCGGTAGGAACCCGGGAGTAGTACTCGGTCGATCGACAGCGATCTGGCGGTCAGTGGCTACGGCGGCGGACGCGGACATCGTCTCAGTATAGACGCAGCAAACATCCAGGGAGGAGAGCAATATCAGCAACCCGGCAGCAGGTCTGTAGATCACGGGCTCTGACAGTGGCGGCGAGGCCATTATCTTCGCATAGACTCTGCTAGCATCCGAGGAGGATAACAGCTATTCAGTTCTTGCGTACACAGAACCGGATTAACATAACGTCGTCGCACGTTTGTCGCGCTGCAGCAGCACACGCTCGCATGAGTTGGAGCGGTAGCCGGTTGGAGCGTAGTTTACGGAAATCATTAGGTTTCTTGTTAGCGAAATCGGATTGCGGTGTCTTGAGCACCGAACAACCCGAATGGTGTGCCGCAAACCCCGAGTCTTGACTTGTTGACTTGTTGACCAGACCGACTCTCACACTGCACACGTTGAACCTGCTCCTTGATCGTGAAGCCGGGAGAGGTAATGTGGAAGTGATTGGCTACATGACAGAAGGTTCTCGTACGAGACTCGCTAAACTGCGTCAGCGTCGACCAACTGACTAATCGTGCGGCAAACCGGGGCTTTCCTGACGTCGAAGAAACAAGAGTCTGATTCCAATTCGAGTTCCAGCAGATCGGGAAACAGCTGCTGCTAACAGTGCGACTTAGTCTTTTATCGTTCGGCTTCCGTGTAATGAAAACCAACCACACTGGATGGGCAGACACTCGCTCGGTCGTTCACTTCAACGGACGCCAGTAGTGTCAACTCTTGCGGAGATACTACCGGGTTGTTATCAGCTGCGATTCGCGGGTGAGGTCGACGCGTTGACATTAGCCTGTCAGCGGTGTCTATTCTCGGAACAAACAGGATTGGGACAAGCAGAGCCATGAAAATGCCAGGGGAAACATACACCAAATTTGGTCACAAAGGTAAGACAAGTTTGCAACCCATAGTCATGATAATACATTGTAAGAGAGTATGGCGCGCGCACGGTCTTCACTTTGTTCAACAGTGGTCTCTCGCTTTAAGGACTCACGCTGTAAGGAACATCCGCGTTCTGGACGCCCTGTGTTGTGTACCCATGGATATAAGGAACATCGGGTATATGGAACAGTTTGACCAAGTCCCAACAAGTTCCTTACAGCAAGAGTCCACTGATACTGTAATTGATTTGGTTTATAGCTCGATTTGTTTAGTATAGAAAAACACGACACAACTGTAAATCAACCACTTAGGGAATCTGTTTACGTCTGTGTCGTCTTTGGCATTAAACAACTTCGACACTGCAAAATAATACTGTATGCAACAATCCAAACACAACTTGACTACAAATACTGGATGTGGCTTAATGTAGGTATAGGCAGTATATCTGCAAGGAGATATTGGGTTGTCTTCTCACTCGGAAAAGATGGGTTTTATTGTCGCGATGTTGTTGTGTTGCTGCTAGATAAAGCATTGGGCGTTGTGAACAGTGTTTATTGTGGTGTAAACACGGCAGTTGTGGTTGTAAACATGACAGCCGCGGTTGTAAATAGGAGAGTGACGACATACCATGTTCTAACAGCTGCGAGAAGAAACACGGCGGGTATGTTGGCCGGGCGTTTGTTTGGAATGTTAAGACGAATAACCATATCTTAACAACCTAAGCAATCTGTTTGGGGTAAATACATAAATTCGTTTACACATATCAATTTATAGATCGCTAGGCGAAGGAACAACAACGAGGCGACAAAATGACTTGTACAACGACAATTGTATATTTGATAGCGACGATAATTGTGATGAAATGGTTATGATAATGACGATTATACTGGCGACGATATTAATATTAGATAACGTACTAAAACTGCATGCTCAACTGATTTAGCCTATCGCGAATCCGGTTAGTTGATGTCTTAATATGTAGTAATGTGTGAATAGTTTAAATAATATCCGCAGTCGGTTTAATAACAAAAATGCATTTTTTTCAAATCATCGAAAGAATTTACTTTAGTCTTTAGATCTGGTAAGGCTCAAATTAGAGGAAATCCCAAATGGTAAACAATGTGCGAGACAATGGGCGTGATTTTTATCTTCTCGCCGATCACATGACAAAGTTACAAAATTACAAGGGTGGAAATCGTGATTTTTCAGCATTTCGATATTCACTTCACTTAATACTTGAACAAGCATTACATAATTTAATAGTTTGTCTGATGATTTCACAAAAAAACTACATAAAAAATAGCACAAACGAGCTAGCATGTCATAGTGGATACTAAGTAGGTTTGAATGTTTGCAAACTTAATTTTAATTGAGACTAGCAAAAAAGTCGAATTGACGATGCACCTTTAAATAAACCAATAATAAAATAAATGCACAAATCAGATGTAATTATGTATATATCATATCTTAATTATTGTTTATGTTAAGTAGGCCTATCGTCATCGTGTGGTTCCATCTCGGAAGGTCGGCTATCCTAGACCGTCACTTTTCTCTATATTGCGCCATCCCGTACAGCGTGCTAAGAATAAACACAATACTGCACCAAATTAAAGTAGTAACGTATTTGTGAAAAAATATCACTGATAAATAACAACATAGGATTCCCGTTTCGGAAGAGCTTCCACTTCTGAGAGTTCCCCTAACCGGCGAGGCAATTAGGTGGTTATTAAAGCTACCTAAAGAGACTACTTCGATAGCCGCGCCACTCAAGAGTTAATGAATCGTATTGCCTTCCTTTAAAGCCGAGCGCTCATGTCTACTTCGTCTGAGTGAATGTGTATGGGGCAGCTGCATTAGCCCAGCTGCGTATTCGTAGGGGGCGTTACGTCATACCCCCAATGGGTCCGGATAAATTCAGGTGTGACCCCCGACTAAAGTCTCTATACCTTTCTCAAGTTCCCTCTGACCTTCTCCCTTGATCGACATACACTACACTAATATTGAACTAGTACACCTACGGTTCATCTTTTTAATGTATCATTCGACCCGGAACATGCAGAAATTAATATGTTGTGTAACACCGTCAAGGAGATAAACAAGTTTAATTTAACAGTATTTAAAACAACCCTTTCACAATTACCTTTGTCTAGAACATTTATATTTTCATACTCATTTAATAAAGGTAGAAAGTCCGATATTACATAGTGTACAAACTATATCTATTCTAACACCGTGATTGCCTAAATGTGTTTTAAGGAACTACATTTAAAAAATATAATTTGATCGTTGTCTGTTTATGAATATCGATCTTGCCTTTCAGCAGTCACATTATACAGATAACGGTCAGTTCAGACTATGATTATTAAAAAAAATTGTGGTTCATTAAAACGAATTTTAGCGGTCAATATGCTAGAACAGATATCGTTTATAGGCCTATCAGTCTATGTAAATACCTTGATCTTATACGATAATAAAAAATACAGACCGTGTAACTGACACGAGCACCTTGTGATTGTTGGGTCGTTTTCTCGAAGACGGAGTGACTGGAAGGGTTTCTGCTGACAAACACGACGGCGTGCCTGGAAGGGTTTCTGCTGACAAACACGACGGCGTGCCTGGAAGGGCTTCTGCTGACAAACACGTCCGAAGGTGTTGTTGAACCCGTCAAGCAGACAAGGCAATAGAGTACGCTCGTCGTCAGCCGTGTTGTTCGACCAACACTGCGCAATTCCTAATGGACATAATTATTAAGGATGTCACAAAGTAGAATTATCGATTTATGTCACTTGTTTTGCGTTGCATTAGGGCAACATGTCGTAGTGGGGCTTGTCGCTTGGCCCGACCGCAGAGTGCTGTGTACGCCGCTATTTATGTACAGAGACAGGCTGGCAGGTAGTGAACATTATGTACAGAGACAGGCTGGCAGGTAGTGAACATTATGTACAGAGACAGGCTGGCAGATAGTGAACATTATGTACAGAGACAGGCTGGCAGGTAGTGAACATTATGTACAGAGACAGGCTGGCAGGTAGTGAACATTATGTACAGAGACAGGCTGTCAGGTAGTGAACATTCCTCTTGACGGACCACTGATTGTCAGCATTGATCGAGGATTACAGGCATCATTCACTTATCATTACTGTCTACAGCACAGTCGAGGTGCACCAAGCTCACGTCGTCCGTTTTGGACATCGGTAGTAACAAGGAGCTCTTTATTCTACGTGGATAACGAAACCGTACAGTAGCTCATGGAGTCTTACACTATGACATGTCATCTATATGTTGGCCAGATATATAGTTTTAAGCACATTCACACCACTAGTATATCATTTAAGCCGCCTGTCAGTAGGTAATTTATTTTTCGTCGTTCACGATAGCGAGTGGTTTCTCACATACACTGTCCGTTTACTAAAAAATACCTACTTCGTGCTCTGTACTGTATTTTTTCGTCCACTAAATTTATTAAACACAATACTGTCAATAGCTTCATAATCATTAATTTAATTGTATTTGAGGCACAGTTATAAATCCTAATTCCAATAATACATCGCTTGCGATTCTTTTGTAGAAACAAGTTAATCCGTGGACTAAAGCAGATATCGGTACCACCTAAGGGGCAAGATCTTTTTGTGTTTTAGAAGGTCCAGTCCTAGATATGATTTATTGATATTGTTGCTCCAATCTAGCTAAATCTGGTCTCATGTTGGAGGGGTTCCGTATATACTGTGTATCATTTTGATATATATTTTTAAGGACATATTGAAATGACACAACGATGTTTCTCCTCCATTAATTGCTAATCATTTCAGGGATTCACCTTTTCTCCTCCACAAATATGGATACACTGTATATATACAAACTTGTAAATCATTCAGACGATTATTATTTACCGGTTGAGAGTTAAGGTATGCCAACGTTCATTGACATTAAATATGAATCAAGCTAAAGAAAGAAAGTCTTGTTTAAAATAAATGCAGTCCTATACTCTACATACCTTCCAACTAGGGTTATCCTGTTGATTTACCGAATGAATTATGTGATAAGAAGTTGCAAACTTAATGTTCAAGCAGTAGGTGATTGCTGGTAGCCATATTGGATTTGGCTGCTAAAGAGAGATTATCGATATACGAATAAATGTTCAACATTCTTTGGTTGAACTGCTTTCTGCTTTGTTGAAATGCTTTCTGCTTTGTTCAATACCTCACCTCACCTCACCTATCCTCTTCGGGCCCAGTGGCCCATAAGGCCGAAGTGAATCTCCTCCATCTTGTTCTGTCAGCTGCTACACGTCTGGCTTCGTTCCAGCTATTCCACCCCAGTATACGCCTTTCATTTTCAATAGTTGATCGCCACGTTGTCTTTGGTCGTCCAACCTTTCTTCTACCTTCAGGCGTCCAGGTCAGTGCAGTCTCACAATTGCTGTTCTTCTCCAGTCGTAGGATATGTCCTACCCACTTCCATCTTCTTAACTTGACCTCAGTGCTGATTGTCTTCAATTTTGTTTTTGCCAGAATATCTCGATTTGATACAACGTATGGCCATCGAATTTGTAGGATTCGTCTTAAACACTTGAAAAAAAATGTATCTAACTTTCTGTTGTCTCCTTCGTTAATTTTCCATGTTTCACTTCCATACAACAACACTGGTTTAACAAGTGTGTTAAAAAGCCTCAATTTCGATCTCAATGTGTATATATTTGAACTCCATATCTGCTTTAGTTTCATGAAGGATACCCTCGCTTTATTCAATACAATTTGTTCAATACAATGTTCATCAATTATCATTGTCATCGAAGTCTTCAGAGTTCAACTTAAATAACTTCCTCGCCTTCTTCTTGCTTCTATTTGCTGACTCTGTTGGCTCACTTCATTATGTTGGCTCACTTCATTATGTTTACCCTGGGGATCTCGCTATCGTAAGGTGGAGCGGAGAGAGCCATCGTGGAAGTGTATGTGCCTGTGTGCAGCCAACATGAACGCATTGCCACACTGTTGCAGCCAGCGGGCGTGAATACTGTCGAGGTTTCGTCGACGTGCACGGTCAGTGGAACAACGGATTCTTCTGCCCTCGATGGGGCGACCGGGATCGAGACTACTGCTGCGGCACGGAACGACATCGCTTCTGTTGCCCGCCGACGACAGACGTACGGCAGACGAGGAACGTCGACAACCAACAGTAAGTGAGGAGATTATCCCAGCTCTGCATGCGTGGGATATTGGAGCAATTAAAGGTCCTTTCTCAATGTGATTATTTGTTCGTCTCATTTCGAATTCATTTTGCGAAAAACAATCAAACCTACCTAGTCTCCAATACAACGTGGCAGCTCGTTTGTGCAACTTTTAATGTAGTTTTCGTGAAATCATCAGACAAACTATTAAATTATTTGATGTTTGGCCTAACATCAATTGAAGTGAACATGGAAAACTCACGAACCGGACTCGCGGTGAGCTAAATCAGTTGAGGTTGGAGTTTTAAAAGGAAATGCCTTCCTAAGTTAACTGGTCCTGGCGAATATTATAATATTATTACCGCTGGACATGTGGTGATTTTTCGATTTCTGTTCGTATCCTTTATGCAAGATGCCCCAACTGCTGAACATATTCTCGGTATGCGGATCTTTCTTGCACCGGTCTTGGTGATTAAAACAACCTTTTTTGCAATTGTATATGTCCTTATAAGAAACGGCTTTCGCTTCACTGCATCCACAAGGAAAGTGTGTACGTAGTGATATAATGCCGTAACCTTAGCCTACCCTTGTCTGGTGTAATCTCTTCGCTACTTGTCGCGTGCTACCATGTAAATCACATCAAGATTTTTTAACGTGCGGTGTACCAATTTGCGTAATTCACTCCTTGGTGATGTTTTGTGGGTCTAACAACTAGTTAGAATTAGGGCATTCTTCACGCGATACGTAACGCCATTTAATTACGACTGGAGTGTCGAATTCGTTGGACGATCACAATCCCCGACACAGCATTAAACAACGTAAACTATAATACACACACGTGTACACATTTGAATACAGAAAAAAATTACATGCCAGAAACCGTCGTCTTCTATATCCACACAAATATGGCCAATCTATGTTAATGTTCTTTGATTTCACTGAGGAATAATGCTTGCCAATCGAAGTTAACAAAATAATAGTTCTTGAATGAATCTCGAAAAGTGGACAACAAGGCACAATGTATTTTACAGGGAGATTGTTTTCGCACTCGAGTTTGAAGCAGAACGTAGACTATACACACGCACGCACGCACGCACGCACGCACGCACGCACGCACGCACGCACGCACGCACGCACACACACAGTACCAGTATGCGTCTTAAAAGGAAATAGGGGACTTGCAAATTCTACAGTTTGCAAGTTGTGCTGTAGGGTAAAATTATAGGAGCTTAATGTGCCTCGGATAAGGGTCCGAACCTCATGATAAGAGATTAAATCACTGATAAGAATCGATTGGTTGATAAGAGTTGATGTGCTGTTGGCAGCGTCGCCCTGGTGACGGGGCTGGCCGTGGGGAGTCTCGTGCTGCTGTTCACGGCCATCGTTGCCATGTGCTACTTCTGCCGCTGTTGCTGGGTGTACAAGAGGCGCAAACGACAGCGCAGCGGTGAGCACAACATCCGTAGAAGCTACGCCGAGATGGCTCACTCGATCTTCTTACAGCGTGTTCACATATTTTGTTGCCGTTTCGAATTTTGTTCACTCCACGTTGCATCAGCTGCATAAATGAGTACCTTGCTGTAGAAAATGGTCACACACGCACCTACAAATGTACGCCCGCACGCCCGCACGCACGCACGCACGCACGCATGCTTGTGTGTGATGCCACAGTCATGTAACTTGTGTGTCTCTGGCGAAATCTGAACAGTGTCAATAAAATTCGTCGGTAGCTCGCCGACATGCACTACCCTTGGCGTAAAACAAATTAAGTACCACTTACACGGCTACAAACTTAAAACGTCAAAACCAATTATATTGACCGTGCTATGTGAATGTTATCGTAACTTTCTGGAATTCCTGACATCCATCTGTGCTGTGCGTTATCAGGGCTGAGTGTACAGGCAGCACGTCATCGCTACTCAGGGGACGCTGGGAGCATTGCCGTTAGATTCACCGTGTGTCCACACGCCGTCTATTACGACGGTAGGTCGGAGCAACTCGCCCGCTTCTTAGCGTTAACTTGGCGGGACGGGTATACGCTCCCTCGTTATATATATATTGCACATACCCTTGCGCTTATTTTGTTCTATTTGCATATAATATGAAACTGGTGCTAACATCTAAAATAAACTAATGTAAAATAAACACTTACTACTTACACATTTGTCGTATATATTCTCTCTCTCTCTCCCTCTCCTATCATCTCCCCCCCCTCTCTCTCTCTCTCTGTATCTCTCTCCTCTCCTCTGTCTCTCTCCCTCTTTCTCCTCTTCCTCTCTCTATCTGTCTTTCCTTTCTCTCTCTCTCTCTCTCTCTCTCTCTCTCTCTCTCCGCGTTCTCTCCGCGTTCTCTCCTCTCTCCCCCTGTCTCTCCACTCCTCTCCACCTCCCTCTATGTCTCCGTCTCCGTGTAACGTCATACATTAACTGATATTGTAATCACTATGGAAGCGCATCTTTACACTAATTCAATATCAAATTTCAGATATGCGAGCCCAACTGCTACCTAGCGGCACCAGCGTCTATAACGAAGATCCGCCTCCATACCCGGGAACCGCCGGCAACAGTAGTGACGTCGACGCCAAACTTCCATTGGACGAGGTGCACGACCTCGTACAGCCGAGTGTCGTCTTCAACTTGCCGCACAAGAGCGGCCGTGAAGACGACAACCAACAGCCAAACAAGCGCCATGTTGCTTACGTTGGCAGTGGTGGCGCCACGTCGCGGACAGTGGGGCGTGAGCCCGTGGCTTTGCCGGGGTGTCCTTATCGTCATACTCGTGGCGAACGCAACAAGCGACGGTTAGGCAAGAAGACCAGAGCGTCACCTCGCCGAACGACCAACTGTAATACGTGTCAGTGCAATGAAAGTGGCCTCGTCATCCCGAACTCAATGCTCGTGCATTATACAACACCCAGTACCTGTAAGATTGATCAGGTGTGATCAGGTGTCGTCTAGGGGGACAACATCTGGCCACAACGACAGTAGTTTACCAGGCCTGGATTCGACATGAGGTGTCGTTCAACAACCCAGCATCGTTGGTTGACGTCATCTGGCTTCAGACGGCAACATCAGTGAACTTGTAAAATAAACATTAAGCCTTTGTTTATCGACAGCTTATGTGTTACTATATTAAGGGAGACGAATTGCTGTGCGCTCCGGCACCAGCGAGCAACATTCGCCCGTTCTGTCAGGGTCGGTCACAGACACCAGACAACGGTTGCACTTCCAAAAGTATCGCTAATAAATGTAGTAAAGGTCTAAAAGTTCACATATTTCATTGGTTTTATTTGCCAAGAAGCTCAACTGAATTCGGGCAACAAGGATGGAACATTTGAAATGTCAGACTATGACAGTGAATTGTTGTAGTATGAAGCGGATTTGAAGACTGGCAGGTATTTTAGTGGTGACATTATTAATAATTCTTCGTATTTGCGACATGATTAAAAGAGCTGGATGTATGCACATTTAACACTTAAACTGTATATATTTGGTTTTACTCCATCAACTTGAAGAGGGTATAATTTTGCCTAACGTTTGGAATGTGTCTCTCTTTCACGGAAAAGGGTGTTTATTTCAAACGCTCAACTTCAAAAGGGTATTTTTTGACATTATGTCTAAAACGTGCTTGGGAAGGTATCATAGTATAGTTACATAAAAAAGTTATATATATATATATATATAATTACATAAAACAGACGCTTTATTACTAAATAATGTTTCAGTAATCAAACTATTACACTCAAAGGACATGTAAGAGCTCTACAGATGACATTTAATTGAAGAAACCTTTGGGTTGAACACTAGCCTTAGATAAACAATGTATTTATTCAAGTGAGGAGGCTACTTTCCCCCATAAAGGGAATGAGCAGACAGCTGCCCTCAATTGCCCAATCTCTGTAAATAAACCTTGTCCATTCCAAAAGACAACGACATAAGACCTGAATGGTCTGGCGTATTTGCTTAGTAAGAAATACTTTGACTTTACTGTCAGTAGCAGAAACTTAGTGCTTGGTGGGAAGAAAGAGAATAGTGATAGAATTACTCAAATGAAATACAAACAATAGATAACATGTAATGCCATTCATTGATAAAACTGTGTTAATTGTATGGTGTCGTATGGAATATGGTGATTATGGTCACTACAGTGAAATTTGGCAGGCTTAGTGTTACCGTCTGCTTGAGAATGATCACTTTCTGGGTGAGAATAATCCAAGCAGAGCGATCCAAATTATTAAATGTAATGCACCATCGCTGAGATGATTACATGATAAATTTTGTTTTAAATTGAGATAGATTGTGAATACCAAAAATATTTGTGATAATTGTGGACATGGATTTCAAAAGTCGGCCTGAACTTCACCGACTGCATTTCATAGATAAGCTTAGCATAGGTGAGTACACAAATACTACCTACTGGAGCGATCTGATCACTCAGGCAGGCATTAATTGAAGGGCCTTCTACAATAACATTGGTAGGGAGATAAGTTTACTGCTAATCATGGCTTCTGCAAATCTGTCTAATATAAACATTTGGTGCTGGCAACTTGCAGCCAAGGGAGACATTTGCATGAAAGGCATAAAACGTTTTCATTCAAATGCAAATGTTTTTTAATCAAGTACAAATACAAAAACGTTTTTTGAATCAAATGCAAATGCAAAAACGTTTTTTAAAAATAAAATGCAAATTGTTTTTTAATAAAATGCAAATGTTTTTGCTTCAAATGCAAATGTTCTTGGTTGGGTTAATCATATCAGCAGAAGATGTTTGCCAAAATTGTCTCACTTACTTTTATACTGGAAAGCAGGATAGATAAGGCATAATTAATTGATGTTTGTTCTATCTGGAATAAATTAACTGTATGGAATACTATAATTATTCCATAGAAAAACAACGCAAAATTGATGTAATTCATAACTTTTACTGTAGTCATTGAACGATTTTCGAATTGTGATGGTTCAGGGATGAATGAGCCATTGGCTGAGCGCTTCCTCTCATCAAAAAGTGTACAGTTAAACATAATTCTCTCAAAAATGGACGGGCATCATTATACGCTTTGTATTTATGGATGTACATATTAATTATTATAATCTATATTAATGGGTGTATGTATTATTAGAATTAGTTTTTTTAATAAAAAAAATCTTCTTCACATGATGGGCGGACGTAGACTCAGATTTCGCCCACCGTCAAAAAATGTCGCCTTCCGACGCCTATACAAATACTTAAAAGTTGGCACACAACAGTCTTTGTTAATGGCGCCATACGTAATGTTCTTAAACACAGGCGAGTCTTAAAATGTTTTGTTTTAAATAATTCATGGCGCCGTACAAAATGTGCTAGAAAACAATTGAGTCTTAGCACAATAAATGTATCAACCTAATGGATGTAATAATTATACATAATCCACCTGTTGAAAAGGGGGGCTCGAACTTACACAATCAGCCGGGGATTTTCCACGTGAAAATATAACGTTCGTTCACTGTTCAAGTAATTCCAGCTTTGCGGATTTTCACGATAGTTGCGTAGTGTGAGGATGTCCGCAGTGATTCATGTGACCTAGACTTCTCACTCCTCCCTGTGGCCCACTCCTCCCTAGTCTTCCCTCTATACTAAACAGACGTGTCACATAACCAGTAGCGCCACCTGTTGAATTACTCTATGTTGCTGAATGGATGTGCGCGCCGAGTTCGTTTGGAATTTTTAAATGTCTGCAAAATCGCACGCAAACGTTGGGTTTGTTGGACGTATGTATGTAGATCATGAATTATAACTTTCCATTATTTTCCGATTTCCTTTTCGGAATCTGATCTAGCTGTGTTACAAAACACAAACCGACTTACCGAGACCGAGTCTGAGAGAACAACGGAGATTGATTGCATTTAACTGCATTATGCTATTAACGACGCCACTGCCACTGGCACTGCCATTGCCGTTGTCAGATTAATTAAATCTTGATATGTCGAAATTGGTGCGAGGAATTATTCGAAGATCTTTTAATTTATGCACTATATTCGCTAGCTGCACACAATTGCTACCGGTCGAAATCTCGCTTTATCTTGCTAGTTTTTTAATGCATGAATTAGGGACACGACAATTTATGGCCAATTGCACTGCTTTCGCTGAGCCTCAGTTGATACTTGATGGTAATGCAAACTAGTTAGTGATTCAGGGTAATATTATTATTCTAAAGAATCTAAAACGTACAAAAATCGAACACTAAATGTTAGTTGTATACTGGTGGGTGTGGTTGTTGGCTTACGTAATGTAATATGCTGTTTTCTAAAAAATCTGAAGACCCTTTTACGCATGGGATCAATATTCAAAATAAGTACCGGTTATTTATCTATCGATATTACGTTTCTCAAGGCAAGGCTAGCGCCGGCATTAAATGTATAAACATCACGATCGAGGCCGTTCGATTACTTGCCTGTAGTGATTACAGCTAACAGGTGGGTACATTTTTGTCCGATATGGCGTATTCACAAAATGCACCGTCGCACCAGTAAGGCCACCTGACGATTAATGTCGAACTAGAGTTACGAAAATATACGTTTATACTCCCAGTGACCGATATATGACTATTGACGTATCCAATATGAGATTCAGCGAAATCACAAAATGAGGCAAAATCCGGCGTGAGGCGAAAACTACGCCGGTGACTATGCTGGTCAGCGTTAAATTCGAGTTACATAAAGGGTATAAAAACAAGGCACTATCAAACACGATTTTTTGGTTTGTATACAAAGTTTAACATTGTATGTACTGCATGCCAACAGAAAAATGTAACATTGCACGTTTTAGAGTCATTAGAATAATAATAATATCACTCTGAATCACTAACTAGTCTGCATCAAGTTACAGTGCAAGTGGTCATAAATTGTCGTGTCCATAAAAAAAATAAACTGGCAAGATAAAGCGAGATTTCAACCGGTAGCAATTTTGAGCAGCTAGCGAATATAATTAAAATATATTCGAATAATTTCTCGTACCAAAGTAAGCCTAACTTTACTCACACTTTCGATAATGGCAATTGCAATGGCGTAGTTAATGCAGTTTTAATCAATCTAGTATTATCTACGTTGTCCTCTCAGACTCAGTTTGTGTTTTGTAATACATCTATATCAGATTCCGCAAAGGAAATCGGAAAATAATGGAAAGTTATAATTCATGATCTACATACACACGTCCAACGCATCCAACGTTTGCGTGCGATTTTGCAGACATTTAAAAATTCCAAACGAACTCGGCGCGCGCATCCACTCAGCAACATACAGTAACCCGACAGGTGGCGCTACTGGTCATGTGACACGTCTGTTTAGTACGCAGGGAAGACTGGGGAGGAGAGGGCCCCAGGGAGGAGTGGGCCACAGGGAGGAGTGAGAGCCATGCAACTTTTCGCCACGAAGTCTCGGTCACACGAATCACTGGGGACATCCTCACACTACGCAGCTATCGTGGAAATCCGCAAAGCTGGAATTACTTGAATAGTGAATGAACGTCATAGTTTCACGTGGAAAATCCCCGGCTGATTGTGTAAGTTCGAACCCCCCTTTTCAAAAGGTGGATTGCATTGATTGGATAGACTTGTAATTTTAATTTGCCTTTATATTATATTCACAGATGACACAGCACAATCAGGGGCGGATCCAGGATTTAGAAAAGGGGGGTCCAAGGTGATGTATGGAGCGCCGGAGGAGCGGGGGTGGGTGGATGCGGGAGGGTGGTACCCCCCTTCCCATCAATTTGACGTTTTTTTTAGACAAAACACTTGACATTGTGTAATTTGGGACACCCATAATCTGCTTTTAAGCGAGTTAAAGCCAACCCTTCAGAAAATCTAAAGTGGCCTTATAAGGCGGGTGGCCTCTTGTTAGGGGGAACCATCGATGGTTGTAGCGTGTGAAAAGAAAACATATGGACAGTGACCATCATTTATTTGTGAACAACAAAAGCAGCGAGAGTGGTTTGGCGTCGGCTATCGTCAGGCGGTAGAAGAGGAAGCAGATCCGCATCGTCCCACTCGTCATCGTCCCACTCGTCATCGTCGGTGGTCGCTGCGTCAAGAAGAGCGTCAGAAAACCCGCACTTCTGGAAGCACTTGCTGATCGTTTTCGACTTGACGCTGTCCCAGGCGGATGTCAGCCACAGGATAGAATCCAACACGGTGACTTTCTTCGCAATGTCGGATGCCGTCTGCGTCCACCAAGAAGGTAATGTGTCGCAGAAGCTTTTTTCGGTACACCATCTTCACGTTCTGGATGATGCCAGCGTACATTGGTTGCAATTTCGAGGTCGTGTTTGGCGGCAGAAAAACGATTTTGACATTTTCTAATTCCATATGGGGATGGGAACCGCAGTTATCGAGGAAGAGCAGAATGTGTCGATTTTGCCGGCGCATCCGATTATCAACCCTGCGCATCCAAACAGCGAACAGCTCTCCCGTCACCCAGGCCTTATTGTTCGACTCGTAGGTTACACGCAGTGATGTCATGTGCCGGCTTTTGAAGCACCTTGGGTTGGTTGATCTGCCTATCACCAGAGGCATCAGTTTCTCGCCGGGAGCACTTCCACACAGGAGAACCGTCAGGCGGTCCTTTGACAGCTTGCCGCTCTTGCACTCGTCGCCTTTGGCAACAACCGACCTCACGGGCAACGAACGAAAAATGGCCAGTCTCATCGACGTTGAAGATGTCCTTCAGCACATACCCCTCGCACTTGTCTTTCAGCCTCCTTGCCCATTCCCGCACCACCTCTTCCTTCACGTCCGCCGACTCACCGCTCAGAACAGGTCTTTATGTTGTGGCGGATCTGAAACCTGTAGAGCCACCCGTTACTCACAGTGAAGTCTTTGTGGCCCATATCCACAGCGAACATTGCCGCCTTTTCTTGTAAACTGCGACCCGTCAGCGGAATGTTCTTTGCCCGTGCAGTGGGGAACCATTCGTACACTTCGGCGTTTAGGTCTACGTACGCGCACTTTCTAACGGCCACCAATTTCCGTCGTCCGTTGACGCCACCGTCCCACTCTTCCATGACTTTGTTTATCCGCGTTTTCCCCACGTTAAACTGATACTTTCGCGAACTATTGCCCTTCTTGTGCAATCTAATTACTTTGACTTTGTCGTTGAGAGATAAAACAACTCGCTATCTAGTTGCCATCTTTGAAACACATGTGATTGCGGTCACATGCATAGCCCCCTGTTTCATGGCAAACTGGCCGCTCCCTTACAAGTACACTTGTACTTTGTCAACATTCAAGACTTCTAACAATGCAAAAATACCGGCTACATGGTGTTTTTGCCAAGAACATTAATTCAATAATAACGTGTGTGTTGGCATATAGGAAAATAACAGTTGATTCGTCGTAGATAATGTAAATGGTAACACAAGTACGAATGCCAAGTGTGTATGGTAGGCCTACTTATTTGTTATAAACATTGTCATCGTCTTGTGATTAAAAATAGCAGTTTCGGCTGCCGATTGGCCGCTGCCGAGGGGTAGACTCTTCCTGTAACCCCGGCCGTTGGCCGAGTTCTAGAGCCGGGTGGCCGCTAGTGGGGGTGGTTTGTATTAGACAACGATAATGCAATGAAAATATGGCCGCGTAATCCGGGTGGCCGTCGGCGAGGGGGGCTTTACAAGAGGGGGACTACTGTACAATACGGATTTTCGGGAGGAATACGGCCTTTGGCCGTTTCCCGTGTTAATACGGATTTGCTGAAAATATAAGAATCGTGACAAAGTAGTCCTGTGTATTTTCTTGTATTCGTCACATAAGTATAACTTCGAATGTCAAATTAACTTTTGACTCTAGAGTTTCGGCAAAACGCAGCGGATTTTGTTTAATTTACACCTGTAGGTTTGCCTGTTCCAACGAAGAAAATGCGATGGGTCTGAAAATGTCCATACGAAAGGACAATATTAAACATCTACCATGTGCCATTTATTGCAATATTGACTAAAAGAACTATAGTAATACACATTTTTAATAAAAAAGGAGTATTTTTGCACACAAAGAGACTAACGCATCTTTGACTAAAAAAGTGCTACACGCATTCTCTATATTACTCAGCACATCCTTTGCTAAGGAAACTGTGTTTAATAGTTTCTCATCCATCCCCTTCTTCCCCTGGAGGTTCTGAATGATAATATATTATAATAAAAGTAGTTAGATTTCATATTACAGAAAGTCGTGGCATCAAGTTTGAACTGAGACAAGGTGTAACTGAAACTTTTAGACATATATGAACCAATACCCTGAAGGGCTAGATCGCCCTCTCAAGAGAGTCTAACCAAACCGTTGTTGCATTATAAACTACTCTGTATAAAGCGCACCATTCGATTCATGATCTGAATTTGAATCGACATTCTGCTAAAAGTAGTAGTATCATGTAACAACAGTGAGTGCAAACTGGTAGATTGAAACGTTTCCTCATACTTTTGAGCCATGTAAATTAAAAAGCATCATAGAAATACATACACCGTAGAAAGAAGAACAGTATGACATAACTAATTGATGTTGTGTACTTATGTTATAAAACCCAAAAATGTAAATGTAGTGATTAGCACATCCACCTTTCATGCCATAGTTCTGAATTCAAGAGGCCAACTCTCAACATTGTGGACTGTGTCTCTCTCGTAACTCGGAGATGACGTCAATGTCGGTCCTGTCTTAACACTGTGGACTGTGTGTCCCTCGTAACTCGGAGATGACGTCAATGTCGGTCCTGTCTCAACACTGTGGACTGTGTGTCCCTCGTAACTCGGAGATCACGTCAATGTCGGTCCTGTCTCAACACTGTGGACTGTGTGTCCCTCGTAACTCGGAGATCACGTTAATGTCGGTCCTGTCTCAACACTGTGGACTGTGTGTCCCTCGTAACTCGGAGATCACGTTAATGTCGGTCCTGTCTCAACACTGTGGACTGTGTATCTCTCGTAACTCGGAGATCACGTTAATGTCGGTCCCGTCTCAACATTGTAGACTGTGTGTCCCTCGTAACTCGGAGATCACGTTAAAGTCGGTCCTGTCTCAACACTGTGGACTGTGTGTCCCTCGTAACTCGGAGATCACGTTAATGTCGGTCCTGTCTCAACACTGTTGACTGTGTGTCCCTCGTAACTCGGAGATCACGTTAATGTCGGTCCCGTCTCAACACTGTGGACTGTGTATCTCTCGTAACTCGGAGATCACGTTAATGTCGGTCCTGTCTCAACACTGTTGACTGTGTGTCCCTCGTAAATCGGAGATCACGTTAATGTCGGTCCCGTCTCAACACTGTGGACTGTGTATCTCTCGTAAATCGGAGATCACGTTAATGTCGGTCCTGTCTCAACACTGTTGACTGTGTGTCCCTCGTAACTCGGAGATCACGTTAATGTCGGTCCCGTCTCAATACGGGACGTTAAAGAACCACTGAGGTCAGCTTGGCGAAACCGTTCTGAAAAACCTAACTAGTTGAATAAGACCCCAAAATACCACAACATTCTAACCACAATGTAATTATGCAGACATTAGTCAGTTAATAGAACGTTGCCGGGTGCTGGATACAACTAGATACTAGAAACTCTGTTTATGTCAGCTGTGTTTTAATAACAATTGTTCATCAGCAGATCTGTTAATCATTATACATCAAGTTATAGTACTCGTTGCCTTTTCCATTGTGATAATATTAGCATACCTGATTTGAGTCACGTTGATTATTGATACAGTATGTAGCTTGGGAACATTTTCCGTTTGTTCCTTTCTATGAACATTTGACAAACTGTTTCCAAATCAATCTCCATGCCGTGGTTCATGTTCATCACATTGAGCCCAGAAAGCCGATCTTCCCCCATCCTGTTACAAAGGTAGGTTTTGACCCGTCGCAGGCAGGGGAATGAACGCTCTGCCTCACAACTTCCAACAGGAAGAGTGCAACGGATCCCCAACAGGGTGCGGATGTTCGGGAATATCTCTTCATCTACGTGCTCGAGACATTCAGTCAGGTTAGGCGAGGACGATGACTGTGTGGGCTCTGTGATTCACAAATAGCGCTGCCATTCCTTCAGCTCAGCGTGCAGCGAAAAGGAAGTTAGTAAAGAGGAATGTATCATAATGAGAGATTTAACCATGGACACATACAATGGAAATCTCAAGATAGTAACCAGGGGACATAATGCATTAGGTATAGTTTTGTCATCACAAAAAGAATTAGTGGACAATATAAAAATACATGAACCATTGGGTAACAGTGACCATAATCAAATACATTTTGACATCAATCAATCACAAAGTAAAAATAAGAAAACGTATAGGAGAAACTTCTACAAAGGTAACTATAAAGATATGAGAAAATACTTAGCAAAGCTAGATTGAAATAACATGCCGATGAATAAGACCGCAATTGAATGTTGGAATATTAAAAAATATTGAGAGTATCATCAATAAATAATTTTGTTCCCTTGAAAAAAACAAGGAAACGGTCAAGAAAGGAACACTTGTCAAAAGAAGGTATTAGAAAATATTATTCAAGCAAGCTATGTGGAGGGTTTATAGGCGTACCAGAAAGGATGAAGACCACGCAAATTACAAAGAGACACTTAATGCAGCTACAACTTAAATTAGACATTCTGAAAGAAGCTGTGAGCAAAAACTTGCATGTAACAAAGAAAATGACAGCAAGTTTTTATGCATATGTCATGAGTAAACAAACCGTACACGACAGGTGGTTTTCAATGGCGGAAGACCTAAATGGTTACTTCAGTTCAGTGTTTACCAGAGAGGATATTAGTTCATTACCAGTTCCAGATGCTAAATTTCAGGAGGCTAAATCTGACTATTTAGGACCGTTAATTGTAACTCCAGAAATGGTACCTCAGAAAATAAAGGCAATGAAAGATAATAAATCACCGGGAGTGGATGGAATTCCTCCAGAACTACTAATGGAAACAGTAGAACAAATCAGTATACCAATTGCAAGAGTATTCAACTTGTCATTAAAAGAGGGAGTTGTTCCGTTTGAATGGAAAGAAGCAAACATCATACCATTATTTAAAAAGGGTTCGAGAAATAAGTCAGAGAATTACAGACCAGTGAGTTTAACGTCAGTGATTTGTAAATTAATAGAAAGGTTAATTAACGACCACATGGTGGACTTCCTCGTTAGGTATGCATTATTAAATTCATCTCAACATGAATTCCTAAAAGCGAGGTCATGCTTAACAAATATGTTATGTTTTTTGGAAGAAATCACCAAGTGGATAGACGAGGGATCGCCAGTAGATATTATCTACTTAGATTTTCAGAAAGCTTTTGACAAAGAGCCACATCAAAGATTACTACTTAAATTAAAAGCCCACGGTATCGGGTATGGACGGGTAGAACAATGGCTGACTGACAGAATGGAGAGAAATGGAGAAGTTTCAAACTGGAAATCAGTTTTGAGTGGGGTACCACAAGGATCAGTATTATGACTTTATTATTCTTAATTTATAACAATGACTTGGACGACAACATAACAAGTAACGTACTGAAATTTGCGGATGACACAAAAGTGTTTAGAAAGGTTAACACTGATGGTGATAAACAACATTTACAAAACGATCTAGACAGATTAGTGAAATGGTCTGAGAACTGGCAGATGTTGTTAAATTTGGGGAAATGTAAATGCTTACATACAGGACACGGGAACTTGGATGTAAACTATAAAATGGGAGATACTGTTCTGGGTACTACTGTAAAAGAAAAGGACATCTTTCCTGCAACTAAACTCACGAGAGCATCAGTTGCGAGTGTTTGTTGTGTGTGACCGTTAGGCCACTTCTTCGTGGACACAGCGAAATCGGTGACTGCGGCTTGCTGAACTTTTAAATTTGTAAAACACCTACACACGTCACGCACGCACGCACGCACGCACGCACGCACGCACGCACGCACGCACGCACGCACGCACGCACGCACGCACGCACGCACGCACGCACACTCCGTGTCATCCAGTGGTGATTCTTGCTGGCCAACAGTCACTAGTTAAAACTAGATAACGTTTTGGGAGGTGAAAATGGGAGGGAGGAATAGACAATTGACAGTTTACTGCGAATTATGGCAGGGAATGGAAGGCTAATAATTCAGGTAGGTCAGAATGGAAGGGGAACCCAAGACAATAGACTGTAAATATTTAGGGCTGGCGTTGCTAATATTTACTCCTCCTTATGAGCTGCCACCCCAACCCACCCCAACAGTGCCACCCCAACCCACCCCAACAGTGTCAACACAATACAAGGGAGTTATTTGTCTGCATTGTTTCATTGATCAGGTAATCTCTGAAGCCATCATAACAGCTCAGTCATTGACCAGTGTTGACCATCGGGCCACTGGCCACCGGCCCAGTCAATACGAATATTGTTGTTCCCAACTGATTTTAATATTACATAATCGTTCCTACCTTGATGCGATTCCGCGAGATTGGTGGTGGATTTGATAGTGCCTTTCAACTTCACTGGGCAGTGTTTGCACTGTGCTGTGGCATGTTGATCACCTCAGTGTCAAACCTCTGAATGACGGTTGGCGTGGGGCAGCTTTCTTATATAGTACACGTTGAAAAGACTGCATGTGAAAGCGGATTCACAATTTCACAGGTCAGACAACGATTCCATAATCTGCTCACTACAGACAACTTCTTCAAAGAGCACGTTGTGAAAGTGGATTCACAGGTCAGACAACGATTCCACAATCTGCTCACTACAGACAACTTCTTCAAAGAGCACGTTGTGAAAGTGGATTCACAGGTCAGACAACGATTCCATAATCTGCTGAGGATACTGCTTACTACAGAGAATTTCTTTTTCCAATGGCATGTTGTAAACTTGTGAAAGTGAATCTGACAATGATAATTATTCAAAGAATTACGCATGCATTTGATTGTGCATTTGATACATCAAACATTTGTGGATCGCATTCAAATGCAAATGTTTGTGGTACGCATTCAAATGCAAATGCATAAACAAATGGAGGCATTTGAATGCGCATTCAAATGCATTTGCATTTGTTAACAAACCTTGTGTGGTATTGCAGCTTCAAATTGTAATCAAATTCTTGGGTTGATTAGGAGAAATATAACATGCAAGAAAAAAAGCTAATTATACTTCTGTGTAAAGTAATAGTTAGATCTCATTTAGAATACTGTATACAAGCGTGGGGACCATACGGTAAGAAGGATGTAGATACGTTTGAACACATGCAGAGGAGAGCAACTAAAGTTATTCCAGAACTGAGAGACCTTAGTTATGAAGAACGCCTGAACGAATGTGGTTTAACAACTCTAAAGGAGGTTAAGAGGAGATCAGATTGAAATTTTAAGATATTGAATGTGTATGAAAATATTTATAGGAGTATGTTTTTTTCACTCAAGAAAGATAGCAGAACTAGAGGACATGGGGTAAAATTAGCAAAGGATCAGTGTAGATTGGATATCAGAAAGTATTCGTTCTCACAGAGAACAATAAATTAACGGAAGAAATTGTCTACGGATTGTATAACTGCTAGCAGCGTGAATATGTTTAAAAACCGGGTTGACAAATATCTCAGGAGGGCAGGTTACACGTAGATGAACATTGTTCGACTCTCGATAGGCCGATGGCTTCCTTGTCCACTTGCCATCTGGGCTTTTGGCTTGGATGGCAACTCTGGTTAAATCTTGTATAACTAGCTGTAACTCGACACACACTCGGCGGCATCACCCGTCTTTCTCGCGACCTGCTGCTCCAGCGGCTGCGACAGAGTGCATATGATTCTCAAACGATTCCTGCAGCAACACTGTCTGCCATGCCGAATACTGACTGAAAGCGTGAAAGTAATTCACCAACGGCAAAATAAATAACATCCAAACTCGCATCCTTCGACTTGTAATGGGATATATAGCAAACAATAGTGGGCTGTTTATCAATAAAAAACATTTCGGGCCAGTAACTTTTGGGGGGCTGGTAACTTTTAACATCTAATGGCCCGACGGGCACTGGGTACAAACGCTTAATGTCAAGGCCTGTGTTGTAAAATACTGCGAACTCTAATAATGGTGGTCTCCATATGTAACTATAACCCACAAGTTTTAGTAACAGCTGAAGCTTCACAATTCATGTAATACAAATGTTTCAGTATCAATTTTAATATTATTGTAAATAATGACACAGTAAAATATTTAAAGTTTCTACAATAGTAAGGACTTCATTTAATAGTAAGGACTTATAAATATAAAATACTTATTCTAATCACAATGTTTGTTGATCAGAAGGAACAACTTTGTCAGACAATCTTGAAGAGTCAGAAATGTAATTTCTCAATTAACTGTTCCTGAAATAAATAGTTAAATATCGGATCTCACTTAATATATTATTATTATCGCTAAAACTGCTCAATTAGACAGGTGGAATTAGTCGAAAATTATGCCTAATAAGATGTCTAAATGTACATATAAGCCAACAAAGCTCATGCCCCCAAACAGACTGTTTTGAGTAAAGTAAAAAAAATTTTTATGCATATAGATTTTGCTATGCTGGCCGTGTGCATTGTATCCAGTCGTAAATAACTCTGAAACGGTTACTGTGAAATATTTACATATAAAGCCTCTCACACACCTTTAACTAATCTTTTCATCGGTCTGAAACCAGAACAATTTACACCATTAGGTGTCAGTTCTGTGAGTACACCAAAAACAAAATATGATCCTATTCTTTACACATGCATCAAAACTGCAGAAGTCGCCAGTGGACTCCAGAGCTAAAACTAGGTCACGAGACTTACGTTCCCTATTGGTGGGTAGTTCACTCAAACCAACTTTTCTAACAACTTGTTTGTACTCGACAGACGAAATAACTGGTAGTTGTTTTTTATATTGATCCCATGTGCAAAAGGGTCTTCAGATGATTGTGAAAATGGCATATTATATCACATAAGGCAAAAACCTATTTAGTATTTACTACAGACATATGGAATCGTTATTTCCATAAAAAAATATTATTTTAGATATCGTAATTTAATTTATATTTGAAATAGTTTACTGCACAAAACAATGTATGCTGCATATGTTACTATATTACATATATGCATTACGTTTGTCACTGTCCTCGGCCATCTTGCTGGGTTTAGGCGCATAAGTTAAACACAAAGTAATTGGTCTGAAAGCATTCAGTAGTTTCCAGTGTCCCGCCGCATGTCGCTGTTATCAACGAGTTCCAATACGTTCACTAGGGGGTGGCGAGCCCGGTTGAACATTTAAAGTCTACAAAAGTCATGGTTTTGGGCCTGTGCACATATAAGAGTTACTAAAACATAACGATTTGCAACTACAGTTACGAATATCACGCGATATACTGTTATATATAATTCATAAATATATGATTGTGTTATATTTGTTGTCTTTCAAATTTGAGTCATTTATTTACAGAGTACAAGTTCATGTATACCGAACAGGGTGTGTTTGTGTGTATAATTATTTATATAATATAACAAGAGTTTTTTTTTCCACCTTTACAACTCAGGTTAATTAAGTTTAAAATCGAAACTTGTTGACTTAAGTCGTAGGGGCTGACTCGAGTCGGATTTGAGTCGCCCATTTTGACTTGAAATTCAGAGAAATTACTCGAGACTTGACTTGGACTTTGGAGGTCATTGGTTTGAGACTTGACTTGACTTGACTTGCAGGTCAATGACTTCAGATCTTACAGGTCAATGACTTGATATTTGACATGACTTGTCAACCAATCTTCTAAAATCACCAAGCATTATTTGTACATATTAAAGCAGTTGTCTAGTTATTAAGTAATACATAAATATCAGTCGGGCATCTTGAAATACAATATAACACAACAGGTTAAGCAATCTTATATCTCAACCAAAACAATCACAGAATATTGTGATATGTATCGTGATACGGTCCTCTGTATTGCGAGATACTGCATTACAAAAAGTTTGGCAATACCCAACCCTAGTAGATAACCCTACGTCACGGGTGTTTGGCAATATTTGCTCGTTGAATGAGAAAATAATATTATTTGTATACACCTATTCCTATGCTTGCCAACAATATATGGTCATGCTGTCTGCGCCCAAAGTCAACAGATGTAACATATATGTTGGCTTTTGTTTATTAAACTAGTCCCCTTTCTGACATAACAACCCGTTTGATCGATTCTTTGCGCTGGTTGTTATGTCGCCAGACGGGTTATGATGTTCGCTTTGGTTGGTTTAACTGGAGCACGAAGTTCGTTTAACGAACACAACGTTTATTGCGAAACATGGCTCACACACAAGATAACATCATGGCTGGAAAAACGCCAAACAGGCGAACACCAAAGCGTACAAAACTAAATCAGGAAGCATCTCAAGTCTCAAGTAGTTATACTCCAAACAGCCCAATATTGAGCTAACACAGGAGTTTGGACCAACGGCTTTTAGTGTCTCTTCCGAAAGACACGGGCAAAGTGGGGTGAACGAAATTGCCCAAGCTTCGAAACGGCGGAAGTGGAATCGAACCACCGTCCTCTCGATCGACAGGCGGGTGCTCTAACCATTAGACCACCGCGCCCCACTACTTCTCTATTCATTACTTCTGTCGGGTCATATGCTTCATTAGGACGACTGACTCTAGGCACCGATCTGAGTACTATCGATCTCACTGCTGGTTTTAACCGTGCCTCCGACCTAGCCTTTCATTGAATCCGGCCTTACCTCTGTTCAACTTATGTTCTAGCCGTGACAGCAGCTCAAAGTGATTTAGGGCGAATATTAAACCCTCCAACTCTAGATCTCAATTTCGGGGATGCTTTCTCCAATGTGGAGGTATGTATCTGACTTTAATTATTTGTAATTGTAGCTCTCAAATGTGGAGGTATGTATCTGACTTTAATGATTTGTAATTGTAGCTCTCCAATGTGGAGGTATGTATCTGACTTTAATGATTTGTAATTGTAGCTCTCCAATGTGGAGGTATGTATCTGACTTTAATGATTTGTAATTGTAGCGATGCTAGGTTTTTTCCAACATTAAACTGATCAAGGATGAGCGCCCATCCACAATGAACCAGAACAGACTAGTTCATCTGACTATGCTCAGTATGGAATGGAACATCACGGGTCGCGTTAATCTTGACAATATTGTTTCCGGACTTTAATGTTGCCCAAACGCGCAAAGAGTTAATTAGTGTTTGAGAAAGTTCAGCAGATGTACAATCATATCTGACTATTCACATGATCACATATATAGAACCGTTGGTAACTAATTTGGTGTAAAGTATGTAGATGTAACTCTTTGTTTGCTCAGGTGAATTTGTACGGTCTCTATTTTAGTTTACGCTGTAGTATCTTGTATTAGTCCTGGTATGACACCCTATGCTCTAATTCCTGTTTATCATTGTACACTGAACTTTCTTGTTTGTCACCATACGCTGCATATTTTGTATGTAAATTTGTATGTAAGTTTGTATGTAAGTTTGTACGTAAATTTGTATGCTGTCGTCGACGTTTTCTTGTTGTGTAACCCCAGTCTCACTTAGGTCGGTGGCGTCTCCTAGCAATCTCTCTAGCCACTTCGAGTCTACCATATGTCCAGTTCTTGATGTTGTCAATTCAGACCATTTTTCTTCTACTTCTTCGGTTTTTCACGATATTACCTCCTTAATGAATGCCACGCGTCTCTACCTTCGTGTTTCACGCACTTGGTAAGGACCGCCGCAAACAGTTTATGCCTCGCCTAACATTGTTAATCCACTGTTTCCGCCCCAGTGAAGGAGAGAACCTTTTCTGTCGATGAGATTGAGACTCTGATTAATTACCGAAGCATTATCACAGTAAATCATAGTAAACAAATAATGGTTTTCCAATGATTTTGAATGTTATTGTACATGTATTGCAATACTATTTCACTTGCCGTTACAGTTAATATTGTGCCATTACATGGCGAATGGGTCCTTGAATCATGTACACAATCTCAATAAATCCTAGCACATTGAAACCCGTGTTTATATGTGCATGTGTGCGTGTGCTTGTGTGTTAATCAGAACAGTACAAGAAGTCCAATGTGTTACACCACAATCAGAACAATAAAACAAGTCCCATGTGTTACGCGTCAAACAGAACAATACAACAAGTCCAATGTGTTACACGACAATTACAACAATAAACCAAGTCCAATGTGTTACACGACAATTACAACAATAAACCAAGTCCAATGTGTTACACGACAATTACAACAATAAAACAAGTCCCATGTGTTACGCGTCCATCAGAACAATAAAACAAGTCCAATGTGTTACACGACAATTACAACAATAAACCACGTCCAATGTGTTACACCACAATCAGAACAATAAAACAAGTCCCATGTGTTACACGACCATCAGAACAATAAAACAAGTCCAATGTGTTACGCGTCAAACAGAACAATAAAACAAGTCCAATGTGTTATACCACAATCAGAACAATAAAACAAGTCCAATGTGTTACACGACCATCATAACAATAAAACAAGTCCAATGTGTTACACGACAATTACAACAATAAAACAAGTCCAATGTGTTATACCACAATCAGAACAATAAACCACGTCCAATGTGTTACACCACAATCAGAACAATAAAACAAGTCCCATGTGTTACGCGTCCATCAGAACAATAAAACAAGTCCAATGTGTTACACGACAATTACAACAATAAACCACGTCCCATGTGTTACACCACAATCACAACAATAAAACAAGTCCAATGTGTTACACGACCATCAGAACAATAAAACAAGTCCAATGTGTTACACGACAATTACAACAATAAAACAAGTCCAATGTGTTATACCACAATCAGAACAATAAACCACGTCCAATGTGTTACACCACAATCAGAACAATAAAACAAGTCCCATGTGTTACGCGACAATCAGGACAATAACTCAATTTCAACGTTTTACACGACAGTCATGATAATAAATCAAGGATGTGTGTGCGCGCGCGTGAACGTGTTTTGTGCGCGCGTGCGTGCGTGTGTGTGCATGTGTGTGCGTGACACAGCTGGTATATAACAAAGTAAAGTTATGATTATACAATTTTTTGCAAGAAGCCTAAAGTTTTATTTTTGTCACTTGAAATGCATGTTTTGCAAGTTTTTACCTTTGCTTCAAAATGTTTTAGGAGTACGTGTTACTTGAGTAGGTTTTCTTCGAATTGCGTATACATTAATTCAATAACATGAAATGTACCAGCTCTAGAAGGTAGATGGGTAGACAGATGAGTGGGTGCGAGTAGATAGACGCCATCTCGGCGTGCCTCTGGGTAAAAATAAAAACACTGCAACAAGAGCTGTTTCCCTTTTGTAGAACGAGATTTCGTATACGATGTCAAGTATAAAATTAACGATGGACAAACAGGTGTGAAATGTTGAATTATATATAAAACATTACATTGAATGTCAAAGTAACACTTTGTTCCCTTCACCTTTTATTGATTCACGCATGCATCACACCAATACAATTATTAGAAACATTAATTACATGTCACGTGATGCACTTCCTTGCTAAGCATAAATGAATATATCAAACACAACCTGCGTTCCTAAAAGATAGATCAGGTCTCACCGACGTGTTATTTGGAAGATATTACTTAGTGAGCAGACGGTGGGTCCCCACTTTATGTTGTCTCTTTCAGAACATATTCACTAACATGACGATCCCATCAACGACTGTTACTTAGACTAAAAGCCCATGGCATAGGGTACGGTGCAAGAAGCCGAAGCCGAAGAATAACAACACAGAGAGATTTCAAACTAGAAATCAATTTTGAATGAGATACCACATGGATCAGTATTATTCTTAATATTCTTAATAAAAGCGCAACGTCTTAGAATGAAGACTGACTGATACATAATAATTAAATGTTGTTACATTACCTCTAACACCGTGCTAGCCTATTCAGTCAGTATAACTACATCTAGTATAACATAACATCTTAGAATGAAGACTAACTGATACATAATAATTAAATGTTGTTGCATTACCTCTAACACCGTGCTAGCCTATTCAGTCAGTATAACTACATTTAGTATAACATAACATCTTAGAATGAAGACTGACTGATACATAATAATTAAATGTTGTTGCATTACCTCTAACACCGTGCTAGCCTATTCAGTCAGTATAACTACATTTAGTATAACATAACATCTTAGAATGAAGACTGACTGATACATAATAATTAAATGTTGTTGCATTACCTCTAACACCGTGCTAGCCTATTCAGTCAGTATAACTACATCTAGTATAACATAACATCTTAGAATGAAGACTGACTGATACATAATAATTACATGTTGTTGCATTACCTCTAACACCGTGCTAGCCTATTCAGTCAGTATAACTACATTTAGTATAACATAACATCTTAGAATGAAGACTGACTGATACATAATAATTAAATGTTGTTGCATTACCTCTAACACCGTGCTAGCCTATTCAGTCAGTATAACTACATCTAGTATAACATAACATCTTAGAATGAAGACTGACTGATACATACTAATTACATGTTGTTGCATTACCTCTAACACCGTGCTAGCCTATTCAGTCAGTATAACTATATCTAGTATAAAACAGTCCATATCAGCAGTAATATACCCTACACGTCAACCCCTATGTTGGGTAACTTGGGAGAGTATGCGCCTTCGATGTAAGATGTCACACCACTGGACCATTCGCAAGGTACTACAAGTGATAATGTACGGATTCACAACATTCGTTTTCATATAGTTGCGTGAAAACATAATAACCGTTTCCGAATATTAACTTGATGTCACACAGGTATTCCATATGGAATATAGGCATTTAAAGTACACAGCCCTTGAAATCAATAAATATAAAATTACCATTTATTTTGTGGGCGTACATTGACGACTAATGTTCCTTTTCCCACATAATTAATAATTCAGGGTGTGCTCAATATCGTGCTACAACATGTTATTGAGTATGTGAAACAGTGCTTGCGGGAAATACTGTGATATTTTAGATTACTCGACTGAATTTCCGAGCGAGCCAAGTAGCTATTCAGTCTTTCTTTAAACAAGTCTGAACCCGTCACGACCCAGTTTCCGACAGACACAAATACGCATGGGTCGACTTCGCAGGCTGACCGCGGTCAGTAGCGATAATGACCATAGAGTAGAACAGAGAAACGGGGTTTCCACGCGGACACACAACACCCGTTTGTTCATCGACCATGAATGCGTTACGGTTGACGCTGACCTTCGACAGAGATTAGCGGATGTCTAAGTTGTCGTCGTTGACGTATTTGTGCCGCTTGTAATTTATTACGGGTGTCTAATAAGTACCCCCATGTAATACATATTATATATACCACATTGGTGCGCTGATACACCCAGAATGATGTTATGTGCATAGTAAGAACGGTGCGCACATTTCTTCGACACATATTGATGTAGACTTTTGGTGCCACACGGGGGTCCAAATATGAAGGGGCGGTTTTAGGAGAAGGCAGTGTTAGTTGAACCACTGGGTTAGTTGATAAAACATGTTTCCCAGTAAACTACAGCAGCGACAGTTGCATGGTACCACCCAATGACTGAACATGTTATTAAATTATTAAAACACTATTGCCGTACAATAAGTGCCATTTGGTACAACGGTAAGAAACTATGAGTTAAAAGTATGTTTTTCGAAACTTTTGGTGATTGTGATTTGTGTCTGCTGGTGTGTAAACTATCAACGCATGTAACCAGTCTATTATCTCTGCACTTACAAATGGCTTAGCTATGCACAAGGAGGAAGATTTTTGGCATTACTTCGTGCATTAATGAGACGTTAATTTAAAAAGCTTAATTGTCGAAACGGGTTAGTTGTGACACCCAAGGAAGGGTTAGTTGAGCAGCGGTTACAGAACGACGACGAGTGGTCTTCAACACGAGATACATCGAGGCATTCATTTTCTGATCAAATTGGGACATCGGATAGCTACTAGCAACAAATTAGCAGTTAGTTACACTGGCTGCGATTGGCCTCTAAGTTTATATTGATCAAGAGTGTGTCGACTTATTAATTCAGAGATTAGACTTGTCAGAGACGTGTTGTGCCCATTGGGTAGATGTGTTGGCTGAGTTGTTATATAATTAGTACAAGGCCTTTGTAAATTATACAAATAAAGCATGTACCAAACATACGCTGTACTATGGCTCAACTTACCCCACACCAACTGGTAGTTGAGCCAACTTACTAACCCTATTTGAATCAGCTACATATAATTATATGTGCATGCTAGATATATTATCTTGGTATAAAATGATCTACTAATAATCGTAGTTTATGTGAATGAAAATTTTTTGTCTTATGAATATGATTGTGCCGTAGATATCAAAAAGATTGAAAAATGTTGTCTTATGAATATGATTGTGCCCTAGATATCAAAAAAGATTGAAAAATGGCTCAACTAACACTGCTGCCTTCCCCTATATGGATAATAACCGGCCCGGGGGGGCACACATATAGATTTTAAAGACCGGTAGTAAATACTACATATACAATAATGACGACGGGGTACCAACACAGAGGGTACTTATTAGATGGGACACCGGCCCGTTCCGGATTGTCGTCGTTGATGTCCGTCACACTGACCAATACTTCGGCCATCGAAGACTTCGCAGGCGTACCTACAACGAAGGAAAGGCACAAGTTAAAATTACTAAAATTACGAAGATATTTATTAACTGTGATACGTTTATTTTGTACGTTATGCATTATTCTTCTTTGTTGAAAAATAGCATCGTGCATAGACCTGTAGAAAATATTTTCTATAGGTCTATGCATCGTGCTACACTGTTTATTTGGCACCCAAGGAAAGGAAGGCGATCCGACCATCGGCAACGAGCGGGGATTGCCCTACCCTCTCCAAGGAAGCAAACCTACAGAGGCACGTCGCTGGTCGACGCTGTATGCGAACAACACAACGCATTGCATCATATAACAACACAACGCATTGCATCATATAACAACACAACGCATTGCATCATATAACAACACAACGCATTGCATCATATACCAACACAACGCATTGCATCATATAACAACACAACGCATTGCATCATATAACAACACAACGCATTGCATCATATGACAACACAACGCATTGCATCATATACCAACACAACGCATTGCATCATATGACAACACAACGCATTGCATCATATAACAACACAACGCATTGCATCATATAACAACACAACGCATTGCATCATATAACAACACAACGCATTGCATCATATAACAACACAACGCATTGCATCATATAACAACACAACGCATTGCATCATATAACAACACAACGCATTGCATCATATAACAACACAACGCATTGCATCATATAACAACACAACGCATTGCATCATATAACAACACAACGCATTGCATCATATAACAACACAACGCATTGCATCATATAACAACACAACGCATTGCATCATATAACAACACAACGCATTGCATCATATAACAACACAACGCATTGCATCATATAACAACACAACGCATTGCATCATATAACAACACAACGCATTGCATCATATAACAACACAACGCATTGCATCGTATAACAACACAACGCATTGCATCGTATAACAACACAACGCATTGCATCGTATAACAACACAACGCATTGCATCGTATAACAACACAACGCATTGCATCGTATAACAACACAACGCATTGCATCGTATAACAACACAACGCATTGCATCGTATAACAACACAACGCATTGCATCGTATAACAACACAACGCATTGCATCGTATAACAACACAACGCATTGCATCGTATAACAACACAACGCATTGCATCGTATAACAACACAACGCATTGCATCGTTTAACAACACAACGCATTGCATCGTATAGCAACACAACGCATTGCATCGTATAACAACACAACGCATTGCATCGTATAACAACACAACGCATTGCATCGTATAACAACACAACGCATTGCATCGTATAACAACACAACGCATTGCATCATATAACAACACAACGCATTGAATCATATAACAACACAACGCATTGTATCATATAACAACACAACGCATTGCATCATATAACAACACAACGCATTGCATCATATAACAACACAACGCGTTGCATCATATAACAACACAACGCATTGCATCATATAACAACACAACGCGTTGTATCATATAACAACACAACGCATTGCATCATATAACAACACAACGCATTGCATCATATAACAACACAACGCATTGCATCATATAACAACACAACGCGTTGTATCATATAACAACACAACGCGTTGCATCATATAACAACACAACGCATTGCATCATATAACAACACAACGCATTGCATCATATAACAACACAACGCATTGCATCATATAACAACACAACGCATTGCATCATATAACAACACTGCTGCAGAATGTAAATTGTATTCGAGGTTGACACATTGGCTAAGATAATTGCATATTAACAATGTTTCGATAAATAGTTAAAATAGCATTAGATTAATGGTAAGTCCGCGGTGGTGCAATAGGTGCGCGGTGGTGCAATAGGTGCGCGGTGGTGCAATAGGTGCGCGGTGGTGCAATAGGTGCGCGGTGGTGCAATAGGTGCGCGGTGGTGCAATAGGTGCGCGGTGGTGCAATAGGTGCGCGGTGGTGAAATAGGTGCGCGGTGGTGCAGCGGTTAGAACGCCGCACTTTCAATCGAGAGAACCCGGGTTCGAATCCTCTTGCTGCCTTCGAAACTTGGGCGTCACTCAGCTGTGTAAACGAATACCTGTGTCACTCAGCTGTGTAAACGAATACCTGTGTCACTCAGCTGTGTAAACGAATACCTGTGTCACTCAGCTGTGTAAACGAATACCTGTGTCACTCAGCTGTGTAAACGAATACCTGTGTCACTCAGCTGTGTAAACGAATACGTGTGTCACTCAGCTGTGTAAACGAATACCTGTGTCACTCAGCTGTGTAAACGAGTACCTGTGTCACTCAGCTGTGTAAACGAGTACCTGTGTCACTCAGCTGTGTAAACGAGTACCTGTGTCACTCAGCTGTGTAAACGAGTACCTGTGTCACTCAGCTGTGTAAACGAGTACCTGGCTACAGACAATATGTGAACGAATAGGCTTCGCACAGTAATTGCAGAATGGCTGAATGCTTTCCAGAGAAGTCGAGAGTGCGTTGGAATGAACTATATAGGAGTGCAAAGCGCTTTGTGCAGTAAGAAAGACCAGATACTACGCTCTATAAGAATGTATGTTTACCTTGGTTACCTTGGTTACCTTGGTTACCTTTACCTATCTTATATCTGGTCCTTGGGGCCGCACTAACCACGTTGCACACCCGGAAGATATGTTCATTTAAATACCAACTCAACGTACCTGGAAAGCCACTCTATAATTACTCCGCCAGATGTGTTTGTTTACATATACATGTATACTCCACTATCTACAGCTGGGTTAATATATGTAGTGAAAGTCAATTAAAACGTCCATGCTATGAAACGAGAGGAAGTGGATCACCGGTATCCGGTCCTCTGGATTGAGAGTCCGACATTTTAACCATTCTACTACTGACTACACTCGTCAAACAACATTTAATTTGCCCATGTGTCTTGAAGATATTTATTTAGAATACTGAACATATTTGTAAACGGCTCGAGCTGCCAAAACAAGCAGGCGCTTTTCTAACTGCCAATCTGCCACGTACAGGAATACATACATCGTTGTTCGCTGTTGTCTTTTTAGAATCTCTATCTCCAACCATTTTTCTTACTGCCAGTTGTGCGCTAACCATATATAATCCGTCATTATGTCTTTCCTTCAGTCATCAGAGACAAACACTGTTGCACGAGTGGGTATCTCCTCATTTGTCATGATGTGCTTCCCAGGACTGAACGTGAGTGACTCGTACACACATGAATGTTGACAAAGCTCCTGTTCGGTACACCTGACGCTTCATCCCAGCAAGAATGTGGCATCCTTTCCCTTTGTATATCTTTTAAGCTATCCGAAGATCGTTTACTTTATACACGAGGTGACAACTGGTTCTCTTGAGCGCGCTTTATTTCAACGAACGCCGTTCAAAATCTCAGCCAATCACAAACGGTTTTTTATTCTCACCGTCGACCGCTTGGAACGCACACATAATATATATTGGAGAAGACCAACGTTACTTTTATTCAGTGATAATATGGGACGCGTATAACCAGTTCCAACACAACCTGACACTACAAGACTCCGGTGAACAACAGTCTAGCATCACTTACCGTTGTCGGTGGCCCAGACTTCCAGTCTTACTTCCTGCACACTCTCTCGGTCGAGCGACTTGACGAGGTCGATCTGTCCCGTGCTCGCGTTGATGGCGAAATGTTCATCAGCGGTCGCGATCGAGTACGTGATTACGTCGTCGTCTCCGTCAGAGGCCGACACCTGTCACAGAAACACGTCAATGGGCTAGATGAAAATTGCCTATATTTGGATTCGTGATGTACAAAGTGCGTATATATATATATATATATATATATATATATATATATATATATATATATATATATATATATATATATATCATCGACCTTATCATCGCCCGACTGCTATGAAAAATGGCGATTGTTGACATACTGTCGAGTACGGTAGTCATTATAAGATATGGCTATCATCGCTCATAGTGACGGTGGGTTCTTTAGAGTCCGTGTTCCAAACGAATCCACTGAGCTACTAAACACCACACACTTTATCGCAGAACGTTTACTTATAATAAACATCAGAGGTACAGAATTGCACACTCGGAGAAAAATGTGTTATATTTATTCGCCGAGTAAATACCTTGTGTTTCTACCATCACATAAATTATGTCAATTCCACATTTAAATCAAATTATTTCGATGCACGGTACAGGTATTGCTATTTACCGTGATGATGTTGGCGCGTGTCGACTCTTCTGTAACATTCACATTGTAGACGGTTCCGTTGTCAAACTGAGGAGAGAACTCGTTGACGTTCTGCACTATGACGTTGATGGTGGCGGAATCCGAGAGAACGTTGTCGCCTTCAAAGCCGCCGTCAGACACCGTAATGACCAACTCGTAGCTCCGTGTTGTCTCATAGTCAAGACTGCCCGACAAGACAAGCTCGCCTTCAAATAAAATTTTTACTTTAAGTTATTACGTTACCGATAACTGAAATAGAGAAGAAGAAATACAAAATGTTAAGTGTTGCCAGAAAATCGTTATATTAAGCTGGAGCATTTGTTTACTCAACGTGAATGGCAGTGACCTTCTCGGGTACCTGAAATAGTTATTTTAAATTGACACTGCTGACATTTTCTCACGCAGTTTACAATGTTGTCCATTCAGTTATCGTACTCTTATCGCATTTGTCCATTATTCCAGAACTAAGAGATCTTAGTTATGAAGAACGGCTGAAAGAATGGTATTTAATAACTCTAGAGACAAGGAGGTTAAGAGGAGATCAGATTGAAGTTTTTAAGATATTGAATGGATTTGAAAATATTGATAGAAATATGTTTTTCTCACTCAAGAAAGACAGCAGAACTATAGAGGACATGAGGTAAAATTAGTAAAGGGTCAGCGTAGATTGGATACCAGGAAGTATTCTTTCTCACAGAGGACAATAAATGAATGGAACCAATTGTCTACGGATTGTATGACTGCTAGCAGCGTAAATATGTTTAAAAACTAGGTTGACACATATCTCAGGAGTGTGGGTTACACGTAGATAAACATTGTTGGACTCTCGATACGCCAATTGCTTCCTTGTCCACTTGCCATCTGGGCCTTTGGATGGCAGATCTTGTTAAACTGAGAATAATCTACCAATGACGTTATTGTAAATGTACTACACAAACGAACAACAACACGACACCTGACAGTGGCTGGAGAGAGAACGCGTTCGCCGTGTTTCCTGACACGATACTGTACGTCAGCACCGAGCTATCGGCGTCAGAGGCTATGACACGGAGCAATGTGGTTTCCACAGCCGTAGACTCTTTCAGGGAGACTGAGTAGCTTTCGTATCCAAATTCGGGGGCGTTGTCGTTGATGTTTGTTATAGTGACAAACACTTCTGCACTCGACGACTTGGCCGGCGTTCCTGTGTCCGAGGCCAGAACAGACGTGACACGGCAAACGAACTAGTCTTATTTTGGCGAACAATCGACAGTTACAGTGTAAACATACAAACGTGTTCGTTGTCGTATTGTCTTATGACATATGATGCCTTAATCAGAGTTTCTGAAATTAAATATTGTATGTGCATACATGAAATAATCATAGCGATCCCGACCAACTAGTCTTAATTCGGCGAACAATCCACAATTCCAATCAAGTATACAAATACATGTGTTGTAATATTGCCTGATGACATAATATCTTCATGGAAATCCACTTGAAGTTTTGAAGACTTTTGCACGTGTATAACAATAACAGCCTAGTTTGAGTATATTCCTCTGAAAATTAGTTTTACCTCATTCTATTCATATTTTAGTGAGTTTGAATGACACCTTTATGGAAACAACCACTAGTATGAAAGTAATGTTAATTTGGGCAACTAAAACAACCTATACGTTGAATTATAATGAGATGCTGAACGACAACACATTTTCAATGCAACTAAACCTTGTTCCTGCAACACTCTATCAAAAAGAATATTAAAAAAAATAGGAAAGATAGGAGCTTACCGTTGTCGGTGGCCCAGACTTCCAGTCTTACTTCCTGTACGCTCTCTCGGTCGAGCGACTTGACGAGGTCGATCTGTCCCGTCCTCGTATTGATGGCGAAATGTTCATCAGCGCTCGAGATCGAGTACGTGATTATGTCGTCATCACCGTCAGAGGCAGACACCTGCCACAGAAAGACGTTAATGTGTTAGGTGAAAATTGCCTATATTTGGATTCATGATGTACAAAGTGTATATGTATCATCGACCACACTCACCTGCTATGAAAAATGGCGATTGTTGACATACTGTCGAGCAAGGTAGTCATTATACAATATGGCTATCATATCTCGTAGTGGCTTCGGTGGGTTCTTTTGAATCCCTCTTCCAAATGGACCCACTGAGCTACTTTTAAACAATCAGTCTTTATCGCAGAACGCTTACTTATAATAAACATCAGAAGTTCAACATTACACACTTGGAGAGAAATGTGTAATGTTTATTTGCCGCATAAATCCACCCAAACCCCTTGCGTTTCTATGATCACGTGTCGTTGTTAACAAATAAGTTATGTTAATTCCACATTTTAAACAAATTATTATGATGCACGGCATAGGTATTGGTATTTACCGTGACGATGTTGGTGCGTGTCGACTCTTCTGTAACATCGACGTTGTACACGGCTCCGTTGTCAAACTGAGGAGAGAACTCGTTGACGTTCTGCACTGTGATGTTGATGGTGGCGGAAGCCGAGAGAACGTTGTCGCCTTCAAAGCCGCCGTCAGACACCGTAATGACCAACTCGTAGCTCCGTGTTGTCTCGTAGTCAAGACTGTCCAGTAAAACTAGCTCGCCTTAAAACGAAAAACATGTTATTACGTTACCAATAACTGAAATAGAGAAGAAGAAATACAAAATGTTTAAATGTTGCCGGAAATGTTATATGACCCTGGAACATTTGTTTACTCTACATGGTGCGTGAAACCTGAATGGTCGTGTGCCCTTCTCGGGTGCCTGCAATAGCTATTTTAAATTGACACTGCTGACATTTTCACACGCAGTCTATAATGTTGTCCATTCATTTATCGAAATCTTATCGCATTTGTCGAACTGAGAATAATCTACCAATGACGCTACAGTAAATATACTACATAGACGAACAACAACAGTAAATATACTACATAGACGAACAACAACACGACACCTGACAGTGGCTTGAGAGAGAACGCGTTCGCCGTGTTTCCTGACACGATACTGTACGTCAGCACCGAGCTATCGGCGTCAGAGGCGTTGACTTGGAGCACCGTGGTCGCCGCAGCCGTAGACTCTTTCAGGGAGACTGAGTAGGCGTCTTGTCCAAACTCGGGGGCGTTGTCGTTGATGTTTGTTACAGTAACAAATACTTCTGCACTCGACGACTTGGCCGGCGTTCCTGTGTCCGAAGCCAGAACAGACGTGACACGGCAGACGAACTAGTCTTATTTTGGCGAACAATCGACAATTACCATGTAAACATACAAACGTGTTCGTTGTCGTATTGTCTTATGACATATGATGCCTTAATCAGAGTTTCTGACATTAAATATTATTTGTGCATACTTGAAATAATCATAGCGATCTCGACCAACTAGTCTTAATTTGGCGAACAATCGACAATTACAATCAAATATACAAGTACTTGTGTTGTAATATTGCCTGATGACATAATATCTTCATGGAAATCCACTTGAAGTTTTGAAGACTTTTGCACGTGTATAACAATAACAGCCTAGTTTGAGTATATTCCTCTGAAAATTAGTTTTACCTCATTCTATTCATATTTTAGTGAGTTTGAATGACACCTTTATGGAAACAACCACTAGTATGAAAGTAATGTTAATTTGGGCAACTAAAACAACCTATACGTTGAATTATAATGAGATGCTGAACGACAACACATTTTCAATGCAACTAAACCTTGTTCCTGCAACACTCTATCAAAAAGAATATTAAAAAAAATAGGAAAGATAGGAGCTTACCGTTGTCGGTGGCCCAGACTTCCAGTCTTACTTCCTGTACGCTCTCTCGGTCGAGCGACTTGACGAGGTCGATCTGTCCCGTCCTCGTATTGATGGCGAAATGTTCATCAGCGCTCGAGATCGAGTACGTGATTATGTCGTCATCACCGTCAGAGGCAGACACCTGCCACAGAAAGACGTTAATGTGTTAGGTGAAAATTGCCTATATTTGGATTCATGATGTACAAAGTGTATATGTATCATCGACCACACTCACCTGCTATGAAAAATGGCGATTGTTGACATACTGTCGAGCAAGGTAGTCATTATACAATATGGCTATCATATCTCGTAGTGGCTTCGGTGGGTTCTTTTGAATCCCTCTTCCAAATGGACCCACTGAGCTACTTTTAAACAATCAGTCTTTATCGCAGAACGCTTACTTATAATAAACATCAGAAGTTCAACATTACACACTTGGAGAGAAATGTGTAATGTTTATTTGCCGCATAAATCCACCCAAACCCCTTGCGTTTCTATGATCACGTGTCGTTGTTAACAAATAAGTTATGTTAATTCCACATTTTAAACAAATTATTATGATGCACGGCATAGGTATTGGTATTTACCGTGACGATGTTGGTGCGTGTCGACTCTTCTGTAACATCGACGTTGTACACGGCTCCGTTGTCAAACTGAGGAGAGAACTCGTTGACGTTCTGCACTGTGATGTTGATGGTGGCGGAAGCCGAGAGAACGTTGTCGCCTTCAAAGCCGCCGTCAGACACCGTAATGACCAACTCGTAGCTCCGTGTTGTCTCGTAGTCAAGACTGTCCAGTAAAACTAGCTCGCCTTAAAACGAAAAACATGTTATTACGTTACCAATAACTGAAATAGAGAAGAAGAAATACAAAATGTTTAAATGTTGCCGGAAATGTTATATGACCCTGGAACATTTGTTTACTCTACATGGTGCGTGAAACCTGAATGGTCGTGTGCCCTTCTCGGGTGCCTGCAATAGCTATTTTAAATTGACACTGCTGACATTTTCACACGCAGTCTATAATGTTGTCCATTCATTTATCGAAATCTTATCGCATTTGTCGAACTGAGAATAATCTACCAATGACGCTACAGTAAATATACTACATAGACGAACAACAACAGTAAATATACTACATAGACGAACAACAACACGACACCTGACAGTGGCTTGAGAGAGAACGCGTTCGCCGTGTTTCCTGACACGATACTGTACGTCAGCACCGAGCTATCGGCGTCAGAGGCGTTGACTTGGAGCACCGTGGTCGCCGCAGCCGTAGACTCTTTCAGGGAGACTGAGTAGGCGTCTTGTCCAAACTCGGGGGCGTTGTCGTTGATGTTTGTTACAGTAACAAATACTTCTGCACTCGACGACTTGGCCGGCGTTCCTGTGTCCGAAGCCAGAACAGACGTGACACGGCAGACGAACTAGTCTTATTTTGGCGAACAATCGACAATTACCATGTAAACATACAAACGTGTTCGTTGTCGTATTGTCTTATGACATATGATGCCTTAATCAGAGTTTCTGACATTAAATATTATTTGTGCATACATGAAATAATCATAGCGATCTCGACCAACTAGTCTTAATTTGGCGAACAATCGACAATTACAATCAAATATACAAGTACTTGTGTTGTAATATTGCCTGATGACATAATATCTTCATGGAAATCCACTTGAAGTTTTAAGACTTTTGCACGTGTATAACAATAACAGCGATCACAGTTTGAGTATATTCCTCTGATCATTAGTTTTACGTCATTCTATTCATGTTAGTGTTTTAATGACACCTTTATGGAAACAACGACTAGAATAAAACTAATGTTAATTTTGACAACTAAAACAACCTATACATTGAATTATAATGAGATGCTGAACGACAACACCTTTTCACTACAACTAAACCTTGTTCCTGCAACACTTTTTGTAGATGATTTTAGCCAAACTGGTGAATAAGATAAGTGCTTCGAACGCTCTTCCTTGAGACCATTAAAGGCTTAATAACATTGAAATCACATACATGGTCACTCTATGGTCACTCTATCAAAAAGGATAAACCATAACAGAAAATAGGAAAGATAGGAGCTTACCGTTGTCGGTGGCCCAGACTTCCAGTCTTACTTCCTGGACGCTCTCTCGGTCGAGCGACTTGACGAGGTCGATCTGTCCCGTGCTGGTGTTGATGGCGAAATATTCATCAGCGCTCGAGATCGAGTACGTGATTACGTCGTCATCCCCGTCAGAGGTCGACACCTGTCACAGAAAGACGTCAATGTGTTAGACGAAAATTACCTATATTTGGATTCATGATGTACAAAGTGTATATGTACCATAGATCACGCCCGACTGCTATGAAAAATTGCGATTGTTGACATACTGTCGAGCAAGGTAGTCATTATACAATATGGCTATCATAGCTCGTAGTGGCTTCGATGGGTTCTTTTGAATCCCTGTTCCAAATGAACCCACTGAGCTACTTTTAAACACCCAGACTTTATCGCAGAACGGGACAACATTGCACACTCGGAGAGAAATTTGTGATATTTATTCGCCGTATAAAATTCACCCAAACCCCTTGCGTTTCTACCATCACGTGTCGTTGTTAACAAATAAATTATGTAAATTCCACATTTAAATCAAATTATTATGATGCACGGTATAGGTATTGCTATTTACCGTGACGATGTTGGTGCGTGTCGACTCTTCTGTAACATTCACGTTGTAGACGGCTCCGTTGTCAAATCGAGGAGAGAACTCGTTGACGTTCTGCACTGTGACGTTGACGGTGGCGGAGGCCGAGAGAACGTTGTCGCCTTCAAAGCCGCCGTCAGACACCACAATGACCAACTCGTAGCTCCGTGTTGTCTCGTAGTCAAGACTGTCCAGTAAAACTAGCTCGCCTTCACACAAAAAGCATGTTATTACGTTACCGATAACTAGAATAGAGAAAAAAACATATTTAACTGTTGTCAAATTTCTTTTATACATTGCTGGAGCATTTGTTTACTCAACGTGACGCGTGAAAAGTGAATGGTAGTGCCCTTTTCGGGTGCCTGCAATAGCTATTTTAAATTGACACTGCCGACATCTTCACGCGCAGTCTATAATGTTGTCCATTCATTTATCGAACTCTTATCGCATTTGTCGAACTGAGAATAATCTACCAATGATGCTACTGTAAGAATGCTACACAGACGAACAACAACACGACACCTGACAGTGGCTGGAGAGAGAACGCGTTCGCCGTGTTTCCTGACACGATACTGTACGTCAGCACCGAGCTATCGGCGTCAGAGGCGTTGACTTGGAGCACCGTGGTCCCCGCAGCCGTAGACTCGTTCAGGGAGACTGAGTAGGCTTCTTGTCCAAACTCGGGGGCGTTGTCGTTGATGTTTGTTACAGTGACAAACACTTCTGCACTCGACGACTTGGCCGGCGTTCCTGTGTCCGAGGCCAGAACAGACGTGACACGGCAGACGAACTAATCTTATTTTGGCAAACAATCGACAGTTAGAATGTAAGCATACACATGTGTTCGTTGTCGTATTGTCTTATGAGTTATGATATATGATGCCTTAATTGGAATGTCTGACATTAAATATGATTTCTGCATACATGAAATAATCATAGCGATCCCTTAAGGCTACAACATTCTGAGCTTGAATACTTTCAAATATATGAAAGGAAAGCTGTCTTGGAAAAGCCACGATGTTGTTTCTGACCGATAATCGGTGCTCTATCAGATATGTGAGGAATGTTAGTGGAACTGTGCATTATATGGTAAAAACGTTGAAGATTTATGGGTCTATCCATGGCAGTCATTCTTGGATATGGTGCCACCATGAAATAACCACGTGAAGCCCCCACCTTGAAACCTACAGTTTCTGTGTCACATTTGATTTTGATATCTCGTTGCCAGCAGGCCCGTAGCTGGGGGGAGTCAGGGGGTTCACACGAACCCCCTTTTTGTGAACCCCTTTCCTAAAAATATGAACCCCCGTTTTTTCAATGTTAACCCGTTATCGTGACTCACCTCTCAAAAGCGTGAACCTCCAATGATATAAAAATAATAATAATATTTTCATAATAATATGAAAATAATAATATTATTTTTATATTATTGGTGGGTTCAAGCTTTTTAAGAGGGGGTTCACGCTTTAGAGAGGAGGTATCATGCTTTTGAGAAGGGGGTTCACATTGAAAAAAATGGGGTTCACATTTATAAAAATAATATCTTCATATTATTGGGGTTCTCGTTTTTGAGAAGGGGAAAGGGGATTCACGTTTGTAAAATACTAAATAATATTGAGGAGGGTTTCACGCTTTTGAGAAGCTGGTTCACGTTTTTTTTAATATATAAAAACGGGTTGACATTAAAAAATAACATTATCTTCATATTATTGAGGGGGTCTTATGCCAACTATAAATGTGTTACCAAGTCACCTTACGAGTGGTCAGTTGGTAACAGCCAGAGAGCAGTAGACATGTACAGACAATCACTAAGCCGTTATTCAAACAACATGAAGACTTGTAAGCAGAAAATGTTATGGTTTCAAAAAATATCTGCTCACTGAAACAATGCAGGGTTAGCAAGCCAGTTACTTTCTTTGTTCTGGTGGCTGGCTATATGGCCTCCATACATTCATAACACACACGCACAAAGGGCTAACATAGGTGTGTGTATACAGCAAGACATGAAACAGCATTTTGTATTGCTAGCTTTCTTTAATTGATACTGGTCTAGACTTGCACAATGATATGTTGTTCATTCACAGCTCAGGGCATTTATCTAACTTTGGGCAGTTTGAATCTTCTTTGATTAATCCATAATCATAATCAGGTCGAGAGACTTAGGATTTGATGGCTCGCCATTCATCTGTCTCCTTTATACATACAGTCAGCTCACCTGTGTCTGTCACACCAGCATCAGATT
>OY759275.1:45163956-45201456 GCA_963662155.1 Lamellibrachia columna
ATCTCCGAGGGAACTGAATCCAGCCTGTTATGTGAATAAATAGGTAGATTATCATAATGATGATAATTATATTAATAATAAGAATAGCAACGATGTTCTGTTTCCTTCATTAAACCAACTAGGTTCTACCTTTGAATTACGTGTGAATTTAACATTATCATTCTCATTTTGCAGTAGTTTAACGGTAACGTATACATACTGTATCCATTGCACCGAATAGTTTAACGGCAACGTATACAAACTGTATCCATTGTTCTGAATAGTTTAGCGGTAACGTATACATACTTTATTCATTGCACTGACTAGTTTAACAGTAACGCATATACGCTGTATCCATTGCACTGTATAGTTTAATGGTAACGTATGCATACTGTATCCTTTACACAGAATAGTTTAACGGTAACGTATACATGCTGTATCCGTTGCCCTGAATATTTCAATAAATGGTTTAATTACCTATTTCGGCATGCATGTAAACATCCACATATTTCTAGCGTCCCCAAGAAATTATATTAGAATGCCTCGATTCTTTTTCCACAATCATTTTCAATGACCACGTGTCACAGTGCCGTCAAATACTAACAATAAGTCATTGTCGGATTTCACCAACTGTCATGTGTTGTTTACGTGCCACCTTGCTGCGGTTCTGGTCAGGCAGAAAACAACTAGGCCTGACCCACCCACTAGGCAGACGATGTGAACTTTGTAAATGAAGAGCTATCCAATCGGAACCTCTTCATCGAAGAGGCAAATACTGACAACGTCCACGTATTCCTCGCGACGACATCTGAGACAGATGATGCCGGTCGAATGCTGCGAGGCAGTGAGAAGTGGAGGTCCAGCAAGACCTTGGGATCTCCATTCTGCAGCACCAAAGGTCCATGATACCTCTGGACAAACGAATAGTGGTGTTCCAGTTGTCCCAGCTATCATTTACAACAGTTGTAGCTGGACAATATCAAATATTGTGATACACAACCTGTGGCACAGGACCGCTGTCACAGCAAGTAGGAGGATACGTGAATCCATTATCGGCCACGTTTTGCAAATGCCCAATATAATCCTGCACACATGTTCCTGCAGTGTGCGACTGCTGGGTTAAACCGATACTTGGGCGAGTTGGCAGGCACACCACCAACCTACCTTATGTGTTGAGCTCAGATCTCAAAGAGAAAGGCATCCTACAGCGATCTGGCAAAGATCTTGTGAGGCTCAGAGAGATGGCCACTGACCGGACGAGAAGATTTAACACAATTTAACAAGATTGCCATCCCAAACAACGAGTTCCAGATGGCAAGTGGACAAGGAAGCCATTGGCTTATCGAGAATCCAACAATTTTCTCATCTATGTGTAGCCCACCCTTATCAAATATCTGTCAATTCTATGTTTAAACATATTCACACTACTAGCATTAACACAATCATTTGCCAGTTTGTTCCATTCATTTATCACCCTCTGTGATAAAGAGTACTTTCTCATGTCCAACCTACACTGCTCCTTAACTAATGCTGCTTTGTGTCCTCTGGTTCTACTGCCTTCTTTATGTTTGAAGAACATATTCCTATCAACATCCTCATAACTTTTCACTATTTTAAACACTTCTATTTGGTCTCCTCTTAGTCTCCTGGTCTCTAGTGTTGTCAAACCACATTGTAATAAGCGGCTTTCATAACTAAGGTCTCTCAATTCTGGAATCATTTTAGTTGTTCTTCGTTGTATTCTTTCTAGCTTGTATATGTTCTTCTTACGATACGGCCTCCATGCTTGTATACAATATTCCAAATGTGGTCTAACTAATGCTTTGTACCGGGGTACAATTAGCTGTTTCTCCTTATACATGATAGTTCTCCTATTTAGCCCTATAATTTTATTTCCCTTCGAAGCAGCAATCCCACATTGCTCTGAAACTTTCATGTCAGCACTAAATATCACTCTTAAATCCTTTTCTTGTGTGGTTCTACCTAGTACAGCACCCCCATTGTATATTCTTCATCCATGTTTCCATGTCCTATGTGTATGCATTTACACTTCCCAAAATTTAATCACATTTGCCATTTTTCTGACCATTTAACTAATTTATCTAGATCATCCTGTAAACTGTGTTTATCTGTATTATTAGTAACCTTTGTGAATACTTTTGTGTCATCTGCAAATTTCAATGCTTTGCTAGATATCATCTTCCAAAAACATTTATATATATATATATATATATATATATAAATGTTTTGGAAGATGATATCTAGCAAAGTACTGAAATTTGCAGATGACACAAAAGTATTCACAAAGGTTACTAATGATACACACAAATATATATATATATATATATATATATATATATATATATATATATATATATATATATATATATATATATATATATATATATATATATATATATATATATATATATATATATATATATATATATATATATATATATATATATATATATATATATATATATATATATATTAAAACAGAATAGAGCATAATACTGATCCCTGTGGTACCCCACTCAAAGCAGATTTCCAGTTTGAAATCTCACCATCTACTATTACTCTCTGTCTTCTGTGTGTAAGCCACTTTTCTATCCAGTTGACTACATCATTACCTATATTATGGGCTTTTAGTTTAAATAACAATCTTTGATGTGGCACTTTATTGAAAGGTTTCTAAAAATCTAAATAGATAACATCCACTGGTGACCCGTCATCTACCCACTTTGTAATTTCTTCAAAGAAAAAGATATTGGTTAGACAGGACCTTGCTTTTCGGAACCCGTGTTGAGATGTATTAATTAATTTATGGTTTACAAGGAATTCCACCATGTGGTCTCTAATTAATGTTTCGAGTAATTTACATACAACTGATGCTACGCTCACTGGTCTGTAATGTTCTGGCTTGTTCCTCGATCCCTTCTTAAATAGCGGCGTAATGTTTGCTTCTTTCCATTGTGAAGGAACTATTCCTTCTTCTAGTGACTAGTTAAACACGTTTGCAAGTGGTGTACTAATTTGCTCTACAATTCCCTTAAACAGTTTTGGTGGTATCCCATCAACTGTCGGTAATTTATTATCTTTTATCTTCTTAATTTTCTTTGCTATCATTTCAGGAGTTATAAATAACTGCCATAAATGTTCTGATTTAATGCCCTCACATTTAGTAAATGGAACTGGAAGTGAGCTGATATCTTCTGTGGTAAAAACTGAGCTGAAATACTCATTCAGGACTTCTGCCATTTGAAACCCGTCTGAAATTATTATGTTTCCACTGTTGTTTTCCAGTGGTCCGACCTTATCTCGAACTTTCTGTTTACTCCTTACATAAGCATATACACTTTTGCTAACTCAGCATCTACTATATCTTTATTTGCCATGATTCTGTAATGCCTATTACATGAGGATCAATATCTGATATCATAATGTTTCACTCACTTGTTTTATTTAGTATGCTCCTGTCATTTAAGCATACACATTTAAGTTATTGTCTGAAATTATTGGTGAACATTTCTTTGGATGTGTATTTGTAGTAGTACTCCTTTGAATTTTCTCTGTCAGAGAAGGCGAGGACTATGGGAGGATTCACTGTGGACTTGATGTTTCACCAGTGGTAGTTCACGTGGTATGCATTGTTTGTGATGCTTAATTACTACTTAAATTAGTAATAGTAATGTTTCAATGGCTTCCCTTTTGTCTATTCGTAACAGCTTTAAGCTCAAACCTGTTCAGCTGTTTCCGTGTCGGATTCGATCTGATTTGCCAACGTATTGAACTCAGTGTAGTCGACCATGTTGTCTCCCTTCAACGTGCCGTGATCCCAGTTGTAAAACGTGTTGTTGAGGCGCATCATTAACTTGTCCGCCATTTCCCACGTCACGTCGACTGGAAGCGGAAACGTGTGTATGGTGTCGTACTCGGCCTGCGTGATCAGTTTTCCGCCGTCGCTGTTGGCCGCCATGCTCGGTTGTACGACAGACTCCCACCACTCACGGCCATCGATTTGGAACCTACAAACGGCACTTTTCTTGTATTCTAAAATTGGCATGTCAATTACTGTGCTGCCGCATCGGTGCGATACGTACAATTTACAACACGGTGTATCGACATATGTTTTTGGTGCGTTAGATATTTCAATTTCAATAAGTATTTCAATTTCAAATACTTATTGAAATATCTAACGCACCAAAAACACAATACATAGTCCACAATAACATAATGATATCTATTATAGAATATAAAATCATAGAGCTAAAATACAATACAATATACAGTTTTTATTATTTGTCTTTTTAGCTCTATGCTTTTATATTCTATAATGGATATCTTATTTTATTACCGAACATTCTTCAGGATAGTTCATTTTTCAAATCAGATAACTTTCATTTTACATATCCAAGGTGTGTTTAGTTTACCTAGTAGAGGCTTTCATCAACGTGTCACGTTGATTTCATCAGTACCGATGACGCTTGATGACGTCATCGTACACGTGAGGCAGTTCATAATTGGCTAACGGCAGCGACATCTGGTGAGTAACTGGTGTACCAAATACCATGCAAGAACTGTGGTGCTGAGTACATTGGGGAGACAGGAAGACTACTAAAAACACGACTGGAGATACACAGAAAGGATGTAGACAACACGAAAAAAGAGAAATACACAAGGAGCGGGAAAAAAAGATTGATGCCTACCATCAATAAATCCGCCCTTACAGACCATGCGACAACTGAAAACCACATCATAGACTGGGAGGGAGTGAACATTGTAGACAAGGAACCCAACCGAAGAATCCGGCACATCAAGGAAGCCATCTGGATCAGAAAAACTAGAACACCCATCAACAGAGACGAGGGCAATTATGAACTGCCTCACGTGTACGATGACGTCATCAAGCGTCATCGGTACTGATGAAATCAACGTGACACGTTGATGAAAGCCTCTACCAGGTAAACTAAACAAACCTTGGATATGTAAAATGAAAGTTATCTGATTTTATAATGGATATCATTATGTTATTGTGGACGTTAGTGAAATGTGTACATATACATACAAATAATTATATATATATATATATATATATATATATATATATATATATATATATATATATATATATATATATATATATATATATATATACACGGGCATTAGAGTCATCCAATCTGCGACACACGATTAATACAATCAACCTTACGAGTTGAGCTGAACGTTAAATCAGCTTCTTCTCTGTTAGGTTAAATGTAGAGCGCGCTATGATGCATGTTACAAGTCCGCTATGATGCATGTTACAAGTCCGCTATGGTGCATGTTACAAGTCCGCTATGATGCATGTTACAAGTCCGCTCCGGTGTATCTCTAGCATGACAAAAGAAAACAGTAAACTTTACTCACCAGATGTCGCTGCCGTACGCGATCTCCGCCAGACGGCCGTAGTTGGTGGCAGCAACTAGTCGCCGGCCTAGTTCAGGAGCCAGGTCTTCCTGTGTCAGTAGACTGCGGCGACGCCGAGAGCCACCGGCCAAACTATCGCCGCATTTCTGTATAGCCTTGACGCATCTGAATCAGTAACGTGCGACGTTAAAATTGTTATGATTTAACAATTTGTGGTTTACAACGAAATGTCCACCGGACTATATTCACATACTCAGAAGCGCGTTTAGATCGTTTGCTACTAATCCACACACAGCATATATATATATATATGTGTGTGTGTGTGTGTGTGTGTGTGTGTGTGTGTGTGTGTGTGTGTGTGTTGTGTGTGTGTGTGTGTGTGTGTGTGTGTGTGTGTGTGTGTGTGTGTGTGTGTGTGTGTGTGTGTGTGTGTGTGTGTGTGTGTGTGTGTGTGTGTGTGTGTTTAGTGTATGTGTGTGTGTGTGTGTGTGTGTGTGTGTGTGTGTGTGTGTGTGTGTGTGTGTGTGTGTGTGTGTGTGTGTGTGTGTGTGTGTGTGTGTGTGTGTGTGTGTGTGTGTGTGTGTGTGTGTGTGTGTGTGTGTGTGTGTGTGTGTGTGTGTGTGTGTGTGTGTGTGTGTGTGTGTGTGTGATAAATGCGTAGTGTACTGACTTACAATGCATTGATCACAGTTGTTCATAGAACTGAGGTCGGAGCAGACCCGGGAAGTTTCATATTGTTGGATAAATTCATCCGACTAAACTAACATATCCTGAAGGGAAATAGACTATATATTACTATACAATAAATTACCCTTTTGGTAAAAGATAATTAGAGGCAATGTAAAAACAATGTTCTTGCCAAACCAATGCGTACTTGTAAGCGCTATAAACCGCCTTGCCGCACTTCCACACGACTGGTCCAATCGTCACGACTGTGAGCGGAGGGGTTAGGGTGGGTAGAAGAACATAACACTTTATGACACTTTTCACGGTCTTAAAGCATTTCTTTGCTGCCTTGTAGCATTTTTCGAAGGGGTCACACGTCAGTACGGTAGTCACTGGTATCATGTCGCAGGGACCTGCAGAGGCATTAATGATGGCATTAAATAAATGTATACATTTATGTGAGACATTTATTAAATATCCGCAAAGCACCGAATATTTTCGCCAAATATGTTCATATATTATTGCAATGATTTATCTTAATTACTCGTTATTTGTCTGCCTACTTCAAGTCCGGTTAAAGTTTATTATTTTTTTGTGTGTGTACCCCTGCCCGAGACCCAGAGTAAAAATTAACGTGGTGTCTCGCGAAACGCCGGATTTGATTTTATTACTACGTCGAAAGCTCAGATGCATCGAATACAACTTAAAAGGAAAATTGCACGCCTTACAAAATAATGTTGGAGGTGGCGCAACGATATCAAAGGTTACTTAAGTTTAGAGTTAAGGCGAGGGTTAGGGAAAGGTTACTTAAGGTTAGAGTTAGGGCGAGGGTTAAGGAAATGTTACTTAAGGTTAGCGTTAGGGCGAGGGTTAGGGAAAGGTTACTTAAGTTTAGAGTTAGGGCGAGGGTTAGGGAAAGGTTACTTAAGGTTAGAGTTAGGGTTGCATTGTGGGGGGTGCGCCCACAACATTATACGGCGTTCACTGGGTATCTTTAAACCTCAAAGGGGAGCTGGATACGGGCTACAGACAATAAGCTCAATACGTAAACCAAATAAAACACAAATGAGCTAGAATAATATTACAAACTACGGTCCAGAGGACGTTTTGAAGAAGGACATTGATTTTATACATGTACTAGCAAAACGATCATTGCTGTAACCATTAAACATTGTACAAATAAGGCCAACAACAATCACACAATGCTAGTGAGATACACGCAACAACAGAACACAACTATGACATTGAATGCGTTATGAATTTCTAACAGGCGTCCACCAGCCAGTGAATAGGATAGTGGACACATTAATGTAAAAGGAATTACCCAATAAGGCTACCCGGTACTTATATCATAAGGCTGTCAGAAACGGTTCCAAAGTTCCCACTGCATTGTGGCTTTATTAAAGGGCCACGACTCTTTAATACGCCTACAGGTCACGGGGCCACTACTCTTTAATACGCCTACAGATCACGGGGCAAGCTTTTAAAGAAGCTTGATATGTGTGCAAGAAAGACCAGGCCCAAACTTATTTAAGATTTAACTAGATTTAACAAGATTGCCACCCCAAACAACAAGTTCCAGATGGCCAGTGGACAAGGAAGCCATTGGCTTATCGAGAGTCCAACAATTTTCTCATCTATGTGTAACCCGCCCTTATCAAATATCTGCAAATTATATTTTTAAACATATTCACACTACTAGCATCAACACAATAATTTGGCAGTTTGTTCCATTCATTTATCACCCTCTGTGAGAAAGAGTACTTTCTCATGTCCAACCTACACTCCTTCTTAACTAATGCTGCTTTGTGTCCTCTGGTTCTACTGCCTTCTTTAAGTTTGAAGAACATATTCCTGTCAACATCCTCATAACCATTCACTATTTTAAACACTTCTATTTGGTCTCCTCTTAGTCTCCTGGTCTCCAGTGTTGTCAAACCACATTGTAATAAGCGACTTTCGTAACTAAGGTCTCTCAATTCTGGAATCATTTTAGCTGCTCTTCGTTATATTCTATCTAGCTTGTCTATGTCATTTTTACGATATGGCCTCCATGCTTGAATACAATATTCCAAATGTGGTCTAACTATTGCTTTGTACAGGGGTACAATTAGCTGTTTCTCCTTATACATGATATTTCTCCTAATTAGCCCTAGAATAATGTATGGATAGCAAAGAATATTTTACGCATTCAATAATCAAACGAAATGTCTGCGAAGCACTCGCCCATCGTAGCGTCCTGTTTCTGGCAAAATCTCCTCTCGCTAGGATAGTATATAGCGTTAGAGCGAGGGTTAGAGTTTTCGTATTTATTCCGAACGAATACGAACGTTTCTTGCTTCTTGAGAGGCAGTTACCATGTCATAACATATTCAGTATTGTTGATGACTGTCGGCACTCCGATATTCCTTGTTACTATGATGTAGCTAGTGTTTCTATACATGTCTCTATCGGGTTACAGACAAACTCTTTTAACTCGACAGGTAGTAAAAATGTATCGACGAATTCAGTGCCAATTGCATAATTATTATCTTATGACAAAGAAAACTATATATATATAAACTCACCAATCCCGTATCTTCCACCGCCTCCATAGACGATGTCTCCACCTCCCCACTTTCCACTCCATTCTCCACTCTCCCATCCACCCCACCTTCCACTCCACATTCCAACGCGGTTGTATTCGACTCCGGGTCCGCTTCCGGGTCCTACGCTGGGTCTGCTGCCGGGTCCGACATTACAAGCGTCTCTCATTGCGTTTTTTATTGGCACTGCCAGGTCGTTGTAGCGGGGCCGGTCACAGAGGTACGTGTAGGCGGCGTAGATGGCGAGAGCAACGCATACGATCCTGGGTGCACGACAAGAACCTCAATGCACGGGGAACACATTTGACAATCGTCAAAGATTACATTGCAGATCGTGATGATAAATGAAATCCGACAAACGTTTGAAAAAATACCGTTGTATTACAGCATTGAGTAATTAAAAAAAATTATAAAATGTTTGTCCTTCCTGTGTGCTAGCTAGATATGTTTGCATTAACGTATTAATGTAATTATTAATTTCAAGTTTAAAAATAAATTGACAAGTATTTGATAAAGGCGGGCTATACACATACTTATATAGTATAGCTATGGATGGTAAACTTGTAAAATATTCATGCTACTCACGGATTGCTGCGCTTAGAGATGGTTCCGCGTTCGGCGATGTAGCTCTGTTTCTTGGCTTCATCGATGACAACACGAACGGGAACTAACATCGTAGTGTTAGCGTCAATACTTCCAATCTCGTTACCGTCCTGTGGGTGTGACATGTTCATGAAAGACGATATATGAGCAGTGTTTTACCACGATGCCACCATAAGTTTATGCTTACTTACACACAGAGCCGGTAAGTAACGAAGTAGATCTCATTACCGTCCTGTGGGTGTGACATGTTCATGAAAGACGATATATGAGCAGTGTTTTACCACGATGCCACCATAAGTTTATGCTTACTTACACACACAGCCGGTAAGTAACGAAGTAGATCTCATTACCGTCCTGTGGGTGTGACATGTTCATGAAAGACGATATGTGAGCAGTGTTTTACCACGATGCCACCATAAGTTTATGCTTACTTACACACAGAGCCGGTAAGTAACGAAGTAGATCTCATTACCGTCCTGTGGGTGTGACATGTTCATGAAAGACGATATATGAGCAGTGTTTTACCACGATGCCACCATAAGTTTATGCTTACTTACACACACAGCCGGTAAGTAACGAAGTAGATCTCATGACCGTCCTGTGGGTGTGACATGTTCATGAAAGACGATATATGAGCAGTGTTTTACCACGATGCCACCATAAGTTTATGCTTACTTACACACAGAGCCGGTAAGTAACGAAGTAGATCTCATTACCGTCCTGTGGGTGTGACATGTTCATGAAAGACGATATGTGAGCAGTGTTTTACCACGATGCCACCATAAGTTTATGCTTACTTACACACAGAGCCGGTAAGTAACGAAGTAGATCTACTTGTAACTAAGTAGATTTTTACGGATCTACTTCTACTTATAACGAAGTAGAATTACGTGTTACTTTTGTAAATGTAATGAAGTACCGACACCGGGCGTTTTACTTTTTTCCGCTGCACAATTATTCCGCTGCATACAGAAACGGCATACACACTACGCGCGGAATCACCGCGCGTAAATCCGTAATCTGTCTTCTGATTCGCTAAATGATAATTGAGCGCGGAGCAGGATCGCTGACCTATATAAATAGAGTGTAGCCGATAGTCGCCATCTCTTTTGACTTTCCGTTTGCGCGACCTGTTATCCAAAGCTCCGCACCCTGTTTGTCAAACTGAACACTGTTCTTCCTGCCAGTGCAGCCTGCGAGCGTCTGCTTAGTGCAGCAGGTCTCATCTTTAAGTCACTGCGTGCCTGCATCGGGGATGCAGAGTTTGAGCAGCAGTTGCTGTCTTACCAGTGTGTGGAAGTGCGTGTTTTTCTGCACATGTTAAACTTAAAAAGTACTATTTTCGTTCTTATGCTTGTGGGCTCGTGAGTCGTGGTCTACTTTTGTTTCTACTCCAAGTAGAAAGTTTTACTTTCTACTTTTAGTCAAGTAGATTTTTGGAGTACTTTTACTTCTACTTGAGTAGATTTTTTAGGATCAACTTAAACTTTTACTCAAGTAGAAAATTGTCTACTTGTTACAGCCCTGCTTACATAATCCTCTTTGCCAATGTAACGAAACGACACTCCGCCAACGCACTCTAACATTGGCTGCTTTTTTCAATTCTTTCCATGTGGTTCCATGCTTCTTCATTTCCTTGTCTACTGATCTCCTCCAACTATTTTTGTCTGCCTGGTTTTCTTTTTCATTGGGGGTTCCACTCTAGGGCTTGTCTGTTCACATTGGTGGTTGGCTTCGGGAAGGTGTGTCCTATCAATGTCCATTTCCTTTTTTCAACATTGATGCTGTGTTGGTCTTTCTTCCTCATGAGCTCTTTATTTGTCTTGTCGTGTAATCAAGTATTCTTTGAGGTGTAATCAAGTATTCTTTGCCGTGTAATCAAGTATTCTTTGCTGAAAATTTACATATCATTGATCGCAATACATTTATTTACTGCATAAGTAATAGCTATTGATAACGCGCTGTCTGCGGTGACGCGCGCTATCCTGCCCGGTGTGACGTCCAGAACAATAAAAAATGGTATCGCACTTTTACGCATGCGCGCCGAAGAATTATTTCAAATGGCGCGCGTCGACTGTTCTTGAGAATCGCTAGTAAATTACCACTTGATTGCATTAAATGTGTTGATATATTAGTTTTGAACCCATATAATAAAAACCTGTGTATCAACGAGGTGTTTATATCCATATAATAAATACCTTGATGTTTAAGAATATTGTATTTGGCTCGCTTGCTCGCTCAATACAACATTCTGAAGCAACTCGTGCGTAAAACCCACGTTCGTTGAATAAGTGTATAACTTACTGGTGTGCTGGGTGTCGTTTAGTTGTAAAATGTATGCAAAATAAAATAAATATTCGATGTATCATTGCCAAACCGGTATTCTGGTGAAATGTTCGTTACTTCAATGTCAATGTTACGTTTCGTACCATTTCGAAGTGCATGAATGGATGACTTTCGCTCCTGGGCAGTCTAAATTTGATGTCTTCAGCCCGGATGAGACCATGGTTTGTGAGTTCAAAGTTAATGACAGGCATCAGTCCCCTCTGTAGAATCTCCAAGTCGAGTTCTCGCGGCGTTATCGTCACTACGGGCATGGGGACGTGCGTCTCGAATGTCGCCTCTAGCGTGATATTGTACACGTCTTCGAACGTTATTCGTTTCACAACCCAACTAAAATTTAACATACAAAAGTTATGTCAGTTTGGACGGATTCAGATACAAGATTTGGTAGCTAAGTATCTAGTGTTATGTGGTAATTATGCTACAAAGTATGCGGGAGGGTTTTTCGCACCACGTATTCAAAGGAATCTGATTTGAGAATACACAAGCAAAGGTAGAAGACACGATCTGCTAATAAACGTCGATTATGTGCACCATACAGTTTCATGTCTTAGGCCGATGATATTATTACTTGTTTACAATAGCCTTGCGTGTACGTGACGTAACTCGCCTGTACGTGACGGCCGTTCTCTGCAGGAAGACTCGCACGTCATTGTCGGAGGGAGTGGCCAGTATCACTCGAGTGTCGCCGATGTGTTTTGGTGCGCTGGTGTACAGATTGTAGTAGTCCTCGCTGATATACGAGAACACCGCCATACCTATTGCGGATATCATCAATATATCATCAATATATTTTCCACATATCCAGGCAATTTGTTCGCTGAAAACCCAATACGATTAAACAGCAAAGTTACATTATCAACCACAAACATAATTAAAAAGGTGTATTCTTATTACGAAATTCATTTTCCTGTTGAGACAAATCGTCATCTGGATTCAAACAAAACCATATGGGTCGAGCCCCTGCCGCCACGTGTGTTATAACGACAGCTAACAATCATAAGAATAAGGAGGAGATGAGATTCGACTCTACCTGATTCATTGGTGTACTGGGTGAGTGAGACACTGCGGAGACGACTTCTCAGAGTCACCTTGGCTCCGGCCAGCAGCGGCCGACCATCAGCGAAGTAGGTGAACTCGTCCTCCACTCGCACCGTCAGGTTGAGTTTGTCGGAAGAAACAAGTACGAAACTGGGCAAAACATACAAAACACAACATGATGGCTTACGTAAATTAGGTGACAAGAATGAGACAGGGAAATTTGTTCAGCGATTGTTTTCAGCGAGCATCAAGAGATCACATGACTGTTTGTGGTAGCTATTTGGTAAATAGTTTCATACCAGCTTGTGGAATTAGTAATAATATTATAGTACCGGTTCTTCATATAGCGCGTTTTAGGTAAATCATTACCAATCAAAGCGTTTCACATAATAAAATTACGTGTGAACTAAATGATCAAAATATTCAATAAATGAAATGTTCAACATATTCAATAAATGAAATTAATTTAAATTAAGCTTAAACATAAAATGTTTAGAGTGTTAAAATACAGATTTAAAAATGAAAATTAATATCAATGCTGTGAAACAGAAAGTAATGTCACTTATATCCGAAAAGAAGTGCAGATCGCATACATTTTGGCAGGTTTAACAAGATTTAACAAGATTTGCCATCCAAGCCAAAGGCCCAGATGGCAAGTGGACAAGGAAGCCATTGGCTTATCGAGAGTCCAACAATGTTCACCTACTTATAACCCGCCCTCCTGATATATGTGTCAACCTTGTTTTTAAACATATTCAAGCTGCTAGCAGTTACACAATCTGTAGACAATTTGTTCCATTCATTTATTGTCCTCTGTGAGAACGAGTGCTTCCTGATGTCCAATCTACATTGATCCTTTACTAATTTTACCTCATGTCCTCTAGTTCTGCTATCCTTCTTGAGTGAGAAAAACATATTTCTATCAATAATTTCATACCCATTCAATATCTTAAAAACTTCAATCTGATCTCCTCTTAACCTCCTTGTCTCTAGAGTTGTTAAACCACATTCTTTCAGGCGTTCTTCATAACTAAGGTCTCTAAGTTCTGGAATCATTTTAGTTGCTCTCCTTTGTATGCGTTCAAGCGTATCTATATCCTTCTTACGATATGGTCTCCATGCTTGTATACAGTATTCTAAATGAGGTCTAACTATTGCTTTATAAAGAGGTATAATTAACTTTTTTCCCTTGTATGTTATGTTTCTTCTAATCAATCCAAGAATTTGATTACCCTTTGAAGCTGCAATACCACACTGCTCTGAAACTTTCATATCAGCGCTTATTGTAACTCCTAAGTCCTTTTCTTTTACAGTAGTACCCAGAACAGTATCTCCCATTTTATAGTTTACATTCAAGTTCCCATGTCCTGTATGTAGGCATTTACATTTCCCAAAATTGAACAGCATCTGCCATTTCTCAGACCATTTCACTAATCTGTCTAGATCGTTTTGTAAATGTTGTTTATCACCATCAGTATTAACCTTTCTAAACAGTTTTGTGTCATCCGCAAATTTCAGTACGTTACTTGTTATACTGTCGTCCAAGTCATTGATATAAATTAAGAATAATATAGGTCCTAGTACTGACCCTTGAGGTACCCCACTCAAAACCGATTTCCAATTTGAAACTTCTCCATCTACTACAACTCGTTGTCTTCTGTCAGTCAGCCATTGTTCTATCCAGTCAGTTATGCTATCCCCGATACCATGGGCTTTTAATTTAAGTAGCAATCTTTGATGTGGCACTTTGTCAAAAGCTTTCTGAAAATCTAAGTAGATAATATCTACTGGCGATCCCACGTCTATCCACTTAGTGATTTCTTCCAAAAAACATAACATATTTGTTAAGCATGACCTTGCTTTAAGGAATCCATGTTGAGATGAATTTAATAATTTATGCTTAACGAGGAAGTCCACCATATGGTCTTTAATTAACCTTTCTAATAATTTACAAATCACTGACGTTAAACTCACTGGTCTGTAATTCTCTGACTTATTTCTCGAACCCTTTTTAAATAATGGTATGATGTTTGCTTCTTTCCATTCAAACGGAACAACTCCCTCTTTTAATGACAAGTTGAATACTCTTGCAAGTGGTATACTGATTTGATCTACTGTTTCCATTAGTAATTTTGGAGGAATCCCATCCACTCCCGGTGATTTGTTATCCTTCATTGCCCTTATTTTCTTAGCTACCAATTCTGGAGTTACAACTAACGGTCCTAAATATTCAGATTTAGCCCCCTGAAATTTAGCATCAGCAACTGGTAATGAACTAATATCTTCCTTGGTAAACACTGAACTGAAGTAACCATTTAGGTCTTCCGCCATTAAAAACCCCTGTGATATTATATTTCCAGCACTGTCTTCTAGAGGTCCAACCTTGTCTTGTACGTTTTGTTTACTCCTGACATATGCATAAAAACTCTTGCTGTCATTTTTTATGTTACATGCCAGTTTTTGCTCATAGCTTCTTTTAGATTGTCTGATTTCAGTTGTAGCTGCATTAAGTGCCTCTTTGTATTTTGCATAGTCTTCTTCCTTTCTGGTACGCCTATAAACCCTCCACATAGTTTGTTTTAGCATTATTTTTCTAATAGCCTCTTTTGACAAATGTTTCTTTCTACACCGTTTTCCTTGTTTTCGGAAGGGAACAAATTTATCGATGATACTCTCAATTTCATATTTAAGAATGTTCCAGCATTCAATTGCGGTCTTATTCATCAGCATGTTATTCCAATCTAGCTGTGCTAAGTATTTTCTCATATCTTTGTAGTTACCTTTGTGGAAGTTTCTCTTGTACGTTTTCTTATTTTTACTTTCTGATTTTACATTGATGTCAAAATGTATTTGATTATGGTCACTATTACCCAATGGTTCAAATATTTTTACATTGTCCACTAATTCTTTTTGTGATGACAAAACTATATCTAATACATTTTCTCCCCTGGTTGGTTCTAGTACGTGCTGAGTAAGAAAGCTATCCTGGATTAAACATAGAAATTGTTGATCCTCAATCCCTGTGCTCTCTAGAGAATTCCATTGTATGTGTCCATGGTTAAAATCTCCCATTATGATACATTCCCCTTTACTAACTTCCTTTATAGCGTTTTTTATTTTTGTGTTGTCCTCTTCGTTTATGTTTGGACTTCGGTAAACTAATCCAATAGTTAATTTTGAATTTCCTGAAACAATTTTGCACCAAACAGCTTCATCGCAATCTGCTTCCCTTTCTAGTTTTATTTCATAAGCCTGAATAGATTCTTTAACATATAAAATAACTCCCCCGCCCCTTCTTCCTATTCGATCTTTCCTAAACATTACGTATCCTGTCAGTCCTAATTCAGCATCTGTAATATCTATGTTGGCCCATGATTCAGTTATACCAATTATGTGAGGGTCAATATCTTCTACCATAATGTTTAATTCGTTTTTCTTATTTACTATGCTCCTTGCATTTAAACATACGCATATATAATCTTTTTCAGAGATGTTTTTCGGATGATTTGATATTGGTTTATCTGTGCTAGTGGCCTCTTGTTCTGCTTGAGACACCTCTAGGTAACCCCCCTGCACTTCTAGTTTAAAGAATGTTTACTTCCAAAAACATTTGTCATTGTACCCAAGTCGCTATCTACTGCTGCTGAAAGTTTGTCCGCGAATACTGCCGCCCCCTTTCCACTTAAATGAAGCCCATCCTTCATGTACATATCTGCCCTCCCAACAAAACTTCCCCATAAATCCACAAATCCAACTTCCTCTTCCCTACACAGCCTCTGGACTAACATGTTAATTGCCATCCCCCGACAATTTCGATATTTATGACCCCTCCTGCCCATTACAGGTAAAATCCCTGACAGTATTACCTGCTCAACCCGCGTCTGTTTTAGTGTTCTGACCAACTGCCTATATTTCCTAACTATGGCAGTTGTACCCTCCCTCTCTACGTTATTTGTCCCTACGTGTACTAAAACAGATCCACCCTTACCCGAGCCTACGATGTTTTTTACCCTCTCAGTTATCGCCTCTATTTTGGCTCCAGGCAAGCAGACCACCACATCATCTCCCTTGTTTAAGACTCTGTCGGTCTTCCTAACTATCGAATCCCCCACAAACACCCTCGCTCTCTTCCTCACCCCCTCTATCACTGCTGCAGAATAACTCTTCCTTTCGATCCCCTCCATCACATTCTGTCCTGACCCCTTCCCTCCTGTCTCCCCCACTTCCCACTCCTTTGCTCTTGTCTCTCCCACTCCCCTCTCCTTCACTCCGGTTGTTTTCCCTTCCGTCTCCCCCACTCCCTTCTCCTTCCCTCCTGTCTCCCCTACTCCCCTCTCCTTCCCTCCCGTCTCCCCCACTCCCTTCTCCTTCCCTCCTGTCGCCGCTACTCCCCTCTCCTTCACTCCGGTTGTCTTCCCTCCCGTCTCCCCCACTCCCTTCTCCTTCCCTCCTGTCTCCCCTACTCCCATCTCCTTCACTCTGGTTGTCTTCCCTTCCGTTCCTTTCCTTCCCGTCTCCTTACGTCCTGTCTCCCTATGACCTGTCACCTTCCCTCCTCTCAGCTTCCTCCCAGGCTGAGGTGAGCTCTCCCTAGCATCTCTTGTGTCTTTCGACACTTTATCGTCTACAGTTCCCCCACCGGAACTACTGGCACAACTCCCCTGTTCCCTTCCCACCATTGCCACAACGAGCAGCCTCAGCTCTTCCAACTCCACCTCTAGTTCCTTCATCCGTGCGCATCCCCTACACTCAAAACTAAAACTATCTGCCTGGACCTCAGCCCACATTCGTCATAGTCTTAGTCATATGTTATTCTTTCCAAGAAAGGAAAATACATTTAGTCATATCACAACAAATTATAAAAAACAAACACAAGAAATTACAACAAAAATGTAGAAAAATATACACCATTTTAAGAAAATAAGCATTTCAACGAACAAAATATATTGCACATGTATGAATATTGCAAGCCAAACAGCTTAACAGACATAAAAAAACAGGAAAAAACAGAGTCATCTATAAGGATGAGTAAGACAAAAAAAGATCATCACACGTTGTTTAAAAATCTGACTGCATATGGGACAAAAGACTGAATATCTTTTCGTTCTGGCTTTCAGAGAGATATATCGTTTACCCGACTTTGCTGTTACAAAGAGTGGCTGCAGGGGTGACTAGGATCAGTTAACATTGCCTCAGTCTTTCTTTCCATGTGTAAGAGATGGACACGGTCAAGGGGAGGACATTCAATCCCAGCGATTTTTGAGGATCGGAAAATCACTCGCTGCAGCTTCGTTCTGTCTCTTATTGTCAGCTGACTGAACCAACAGACGATGGAGAATGTCAGTACAGTTTCTACAAGCGCACGGTGGAAAAGTTGTAGAATTGTCTTGTCCACTTTGAAGTTTCTTAGAGTTCGCATAAAGTAGAGTCTCTGCTGCCCTTTCTTCACGAGGAGTTGGGTGTTTTTGCTCCAGTCCAGCTTTTCTGTACCTAATAGTCACTCCTAAGTACTTGTAAGATGTCACACGCTCCACGTTTTCATTTTGCAACACGAGTGGTGGTGGTCTTAGTTTTTCCTTTTTGAAGTCTTACAGTGATCTCCTTTGGCTTTTTTATGTTAAGTTCAAGATAATTTGCACTGCACCATGTCGAAAGTTTTCCGATTTCTTTACGATACGCTGTCTCATCGTTGTTTGTTATCGTGGGCCTGTCACTGCAAAATTGCTCTGACCGATCATCTTAGTAGCCTCTGTTTGATATTGTATTGAAAAATATTAAAAGAGGATCTATAATAGAACACAAGTCACCTGTATGAAATGTCGGCAACGATCTGCAGCGAGCGAACCACCAGAGTACCAGAGCGTCTTCCAAGTACCTGCCGGTCTGACGTCGCCGCACCAAGCACTAAAATAGCGCTGTCGCCGGGTGCCAACGTCAACGAACCGTCTCCTTCGCTGTTATCTTCGGTGTTTCCGAAAGAGACTAGATACATGAGTGCATCGTTCGGTAGCTCAACTCTCACGCCAGTCGCAGGACGTAGACCCACGTTCGTCACGTTCACCTGCATCAACGTCAAGTTTGTTACGTGCATATTGGACAGTTTCATGTTAGTAACAGTTGTTTGTTCACGAAAAGCCACGTCATATTTGTCGTATGTATGTACAAAGAGACGTAGGCGTTTTCCTTACCTTGGCCAAATGTATTTACATGGCTGTCAAAACATATGCCCAGTTGCAACGCTGGTCTTTCCAGGACAATATATGTGAGTTCTGTGTGTGTGTGTGTGTGTGTGTGTGTGTGTGTGTGTGTGTGGGTGTGGGTGTGGGTGTGGGTGTGTGTGTGTGTGTGTGTGTGTGTGTGTGTGTGTGTGTGTGTGTGTGTGTGTGTGTGTGTGTGTGGGTGTGTGTGTGTGTGTGTGTGTGTGGGTGTGTGTGGGTGTGTGTGTGTGGGTGTGTGTGTGTGTGTGTGTGTGTGTGTGTGTGTGTGTGTGTGGGTGTGGGTGTGTGTGGGTGTGTGTGTGTGGGTGTGTGGTTGTGTGTGTGTTTGTGAGTGTGTGTGTATGTGTGTGTGTGTGTGTGTGTGTGTGTGTGTGTGTGTGTGTGTGTGTGTGTGTGTGTGTGTGTGTGTGTGTGTGTGTGTGCGTGCGTGTGTGTGTGTGTTTACGTGTTACGTGTGTACAAGTATGTTATTTCATGAAGTAAATATACCCTTACCATAATGCACGTTTCTAACTGACAATACGAACAGTTTTGTACCAGAAATGTGTACTGTTTTCCTCGTGTCAAACTCGCGCTGAGGCCGCTCGGAGTAATGGCGAACTTTGGTTTCCTGCGCTTGAAGTTACCGTGTATGTCAACGTAGCGAACCAGTCCCTCTGTGCACGTGACAGCGACTCGGAAGTACCCGCTGACAGGCTGGTCCACTGTTGAAGATGCAATCATTCATGTCAGTTTAGATTATTTCCAGTTGGCTCACAACATATTCAATTCAAGTTTATTGTAACTCTTTACAATAAGTGTAAAGACAAAGCAAATCAAACTGAAATTCTATTTAATAATACAAAGAGAACAATAGCGAAGAACAGTGTATAATGTTATGATTCCTGTGATACATTTCAATATATATATATATATATATATATATATATATATATATATATATATATATATATATATATATATATATATATATATATATATATATATATATATATATATATATATATATATTCATATATATTAGTAATGGAAAAAAACAGCGTGCAGGTATAGCCAACTAATCGTAACTGTGAAACATGTTATGTATTAGTATCATTAGGTAATATCAATTGTTTTAATATACTTTTGTAGCGCATTATTGAATAGCTAGTAAATTCTAGTCTTGTGTTAAAATAATTCCAAATTATAGCACACTTGACTCTTATAGAACGCATGCGTATTTTCTAAAGTTGCCAGAGATATGTGTATTGGTGTTGATTGTAACTGTGAACATCCTCATTATATTTAAACATACTGTCAAAATGGAAGGTAGAATACCGCTGTTGTGTTTATACATAAACATTTGCAATGAGTATATATATAGTTGTCTAAACATTAGGATATTTAACAATTTTAAAATAAATTCACTACGAGCTAATCTATTGGCCGAGACAAATATTCTTACTGTTTTTTTCTGAACCTTTACAATACCTGAACAATATGAATCAAATGCACTTCCACACACTTCAATACAATAGGTCAGGTATGGGAGTAGAAACGAGTATAGCAACATTATTACATAACGTATGAATTGATTCCTTGGACAATACCTTTTCTTTGTAGATATCACACTGACGATTATCATCATTTCAACAACGTACGCAATTGCACAGAAATAAAAGTACACGTATTAAATGTACGAACGGTCCATGTGTATAACAACGCAACTTACCAACGACAGAAACGTTGAGTCGAATGTCGGAACCAGGCATCAGGGCTGTGTCCACTGGGCAGCTCGTCAGGTGAAGTGGGCACGCTTGACTGGTTGCTTGCTCCGCCAGTGTCGCCGCGAATGATGCATTCATTTGCTAAAAATAATAAAAAGCAAAGTACGTCAGCCAACAGCAATTCACGCAGACCACCAATACGTGGTGAGCACGCTTAAGAATGACACAAATCATAGCTCCACTATTTTGTTGTGATGGAATTCCGAGACAAATTCTGTAATTAAAAGTGCAACGTTAACACTAATGTTATACAGCTGTTGCAGCTGCTACAGTTACTGCTACTGCTGCCACTGCTAGTGCTGCTGCGGTTGACTACTGCTGCAATTGCTACACCTGCAACATTTGCTGCTGCTACTGCTGCTACTGTTACTGCTGTTATTCCTACTACTGCTGCTGTTACTGCTGCTATTGCTACTACTGCTGCTGTTACTGCTGCTACTGCTACTACGGTTACTGCTGCTACTGCTGCAGCTAAAGCTGTTGCAGCTGGTACAGTTACTTCTGCTACCGCAACGGTTGCTGATGCTACTGTTGCCACTGTTAATGCTACTGGTGCTACTGCTACTGCTGTTACTGCTACTGCTGATGCTGCTACTGTTATTGATACTACTGCTGCTACTGCAGCTGCTGCTACTGTTGCTACTGCAGCTGCTGCTACTGTTGCTACTGCTATTACTATTAATCTCAACAAAATAAAACAACCGACACCCTAACTAGTAGGCTAACTCACCTGAATCACGAGACCGGTCAACGGGTCTACGCCAGTATTTCTGATGGTCAACGACAGGTGATACGTGTCCAGGTAACCGGACAATGACCCAGGCGATGACCGGATACTCAGTCCATAGACTGTCCACGTCAACTGAGCTTCGAAGCCTTCGTCTGCCGGATGCCTCGCGTCCTGCACAGAATGCAATAACCTAATACATAGACTCGTGCATGTTACGGTAGAGCCGTTGGTAACAACACTATTTGCCATCGGCTTAATGAATTACACATGAACGGTGGACTTTTCGTGATGTACAGCTTTAATAAGTAACACATATACCAGCCGAACACCATAATATATTCCAGCTAAGCAACATTACAGTGAGCTGAGCTGAGAAACAAAACAACAACATGTAACACTTAATTTCTAGATTATTACATAATGTCAAGATTGTAAGCCCAGACTGAGATTAAACAAATTGTTAAATTGAGTTACTAAAACACGTAGACCATAATGGAGGAAGGTACATTTAAGTTTTAGCATGTACCTTGCCAATTATGGATTAGTAAAAACATATATATTGAAAAATAACAAACCAAGTCATGCACAATAATTAAGTTACTAAGCACGACAAACCATAAAAGGAAAAAGGCACATTTAGGATATCAAATTGACCGCACCAATAAGAATTATAATGGAGTATATTCACCAACACCTGCAGTTCACTCGAGGCAATACATTAGTAAATACGTATATGATAGTATTCTTATCGTGGCTTTTACTAACATGAGATAAAACGTTTGAGCAAATGAAGTATTATTCTCCTACCACTTCAAAAAGACCCCTTTCAGTTGAGTAGGGGTAAAATATTTTGTAGAAAATGTCAGTTCCTTGCAGTGTCGTTGTCTGAATTGTTCGGACTCCAACGGCAGACTTTATTCTAAAACCAACAAAACACGCGTAGGCAAATCAATTAAATTTATATGCAATATGCGTATGCAAATCATTCTCACGGAGTACGACGAATCATGAACTTATAATACACACACCACACCAAACCACACACGCGCAACCACACACACCCACCCACCCACCCACTCACACACACGAACACGCGCACGCACACGCACGCTCGCACGCACGCACGCACGCATACACAGACACAGACACACTCACACATCGATACATCTTTCTTACGTAATAGTGACTGGGACTTTGGTGCCAATCAGAGAGCTGTTGCTGACGAGAAATACGACTTTGCCTCTGATCATCACAGACGAATCTCGCGGGACCTGTCCAGAAGACACTGCATCCAGGACGGCCTTGTACGACGGACGCACAACAATGTCAAATGTCATCTGGTCAGAGCCGATACTGTTTGTTGCCTTTACCACTATAGTGTACGGGTCAGCCCTTGCCATTGCCGTCCAAGTGATGACAGAGTTCACAACGTCAACATCCATGCCTGAAGGTGCTGACACGAGTCTCCATGTCAACGGATCCGTGCCCTATTGCCAACAAAACTCGCTGATGTGATCATAGAGCGGAATGTTCAACATATATTCAAGCATGCCATGTCATACTGGAAGAAACAAACTTGGTATATATCTGTAGTAGCTCTGCTTCTGCAGACATCAAGATAACACATCAATTTGTTTGCGATGTGGTGTAATATTATTTGAAATGGGAAAATACAGATCTAGACCAGATCCGTGAACTGGCGCCTTCGTGTTGCTTTCGGGAATGGTACAACCAAGCAGTCTGATTGTCAATGAAATTCATAAGACTTGACAAATATGTGATAGATGTAAGCAAAGCATTCAAACATTATTCGATGACTGTTACACACCCTTCAACATAATACACGCACTGCTGGTCAGTATTTTATAATTCGTTATGGTTATAATGTCACTAAAACAACACTCGCGTGGTGAAACATGAATGAGATAGTGTTGAGAGGAAACGCTGGGATGATATGTTATCTCTAATTTAGACATCCAGCTCATTGCTCTAGGGATATGCCATAGCTCTTCCTCACGTAGTATTATTTAACGACACCATCGGTTCCATTTGTATCAATGATAGCGCTTATTTCCAATGAACAGACACAAACAGGTCAATAGTAAGAAAGTGTCATATCATGAAATCCCATCGGTTGAATGGGAGACAGCTGTGCGATAGGACAGTGTCGGACATACCTCTGATGACGTCAGAACCTTGTGGAAAGACGTCCCCTCGACCACGGTTTGTAGAGGCACGGGCGTGATCCTTGGTGCCAAGCCAAGGATCTCACAGTTGTCCCCGAGCCACGGCATAGAGCAGAGGCAGCGACCCATGGAGCAGACGCCTCGTCGAGGAGTCTTCAGGCTGCCACAAGCGCTCTCAGGACACAACTCGTAGTAGTAGAATGTCACCTGCCAAAGAACGCCGTCATACAACGAACTGTGTGAGAGTGTGTGCGCGCGCACGTCCGTTAGTGTGTGCAGTGTGTGTTCAGTGCTTGTATGAGTATGTGTGTATGTGCGTGCGTATAAATCAATACAATTCATACATGGTTGTTGCTAAACGTATCTTCCGCAGACGGCGCTATTTCGACGTAGACAGTTCCTGCTGCGTGCTGAGGAGACGAACACTGAACCTCCGTTGACGACAGCCATGTTCCTGACACCACGTCGTCACCAAACCTAAAGTTGAATCACATGTTACGAATAATAATTATTTGTTCCAGCATTGCACAATTAATTGGTGCCTTAGACCTATTTGGAAGCATGTCGATGCTAGTAATATGCATTCATTGCTGTAGAAAATATTAAACTAGCATTAATATATTGAAAGGAAGTTTAGCTAGCTTTCACAGTAACGAACACACGACTCTAAGATAGCTCAACGTTATTTAATAGGGATCTCACTGAGTTCAGTAAAACATGCCGAAAGCATTTATATAGAAACATTTGTAGCATATGCAAGCACGGACGGACGCACACCATCACTCCATCACTGCACTGTGTGTTCCTACATTGCCCACCTGCATTGGTATTCCATGGAGTTGGGGAAGTTGTGGCCGAGCACACGAACGACCATAGCGCCTACACCGGGCCCCATCTCTGGGGCGACTTGTAACACTGTCAGCAGAGGAAGACAGCTTGGCCCGTAGAACGTCTCACTGCAATCGTTACAGAGTGGGCCACTCCAATTGACACCGTCACAGACGCACTCACCTAGAAATCAGACCATCACAGAAGCATATCGATGTTTGTTATCGTCTTTCTCCATCAATACGCTAACAAGTTGAGTTAAAAGCCTGACAGGATAGAAACACGTGAACGCTGGGGGTAAACAGTTTTTTTATTAGAAAAACAACTTCCTTTGAAATATTGAATCGACTGGCAATCAACATAAACTGGTTAGCATTATTAACAATCGACAACGTCTGCTCCCAGGTGAGTCAGGTGTAGGAGTTGCTTAATTTCCTTACGCATGCCTTGTGCACGATCACACGTTCCCCTTAGAAATCAGTCCATCGTGTACTGCTAGTTCGTCTCTCATGGAGAAGTCTGGGGAGATTTGTGCATTCATGTTAGGTTTGCTTTCCGGCAAACCGTTCAGTACCGTCTCTTTGTGTGCTTGCGTCGTCGTGTCTGCGGCAGATGCTTCAACTAATTGTCAGCGTTGTTTGTCCGTGTGGCAGGTGCTTGAAAGCGTTGATTTGAGATAACCTTGTCTTTCATTGCCGTCAGTGAGGTATTCTCGAGATAACGCATCAGCAGTGAGCATCTCCTTGCCTTGTCGGTAAGTGTCTTCGATACCATACCGTAGTAGAGCATCCCTTCACTTATTTCTGGTGCTTTGTGAAAGGCGTCTTGACAATTGTCTCAACGGGCTTGTGGTCAACCAAAAGTGCATTGTTGGAAACGTTCAAGAAAGAGAAGACAATGGCTAAACACTCCTTTTCCATGTATGCATAGCCTACTTCCTGTATCAGTGTTGAACCAAGGCCAGTATTTGACGTCAGTTCGTTGGATCATATTACGCCAACAACGGTGACGTTGAGACGAGTTTCTTCAGTTTTCTCATCGCGGTGTCTTGTTTTTGACCCCAATCCCAGTCACAGTCATGGCGAATTTGTCATCGTATCGGCTCCATTATTGTAGAGAGTAGCCGGAGAAAATGTAACGAGATATTACCATGCCTTATAGACAGCGCACCGCTTCCACATCTGTGGGGCTTGGCTTACGCGGAATCGCTTCCACTTTCTTCATGTCTGGTTTCTGTCCTTTGTCGGTCACAATGGTCTAGGAAGTTCAGTTATATGGTTTTGAACATGCTCTTGTCCTTGTTGAGATTCAGAACTTTTCTTGGCACTTGATCAGTAAGTTTCTGATATTGTTCTTGTGGTCTTCCCCTGTGTCGCCACAGATCAGGACGTCATCTGCCACACAGACAACTCCCTTGAGTCCTGTGAGACTCTCGTTCAGTTTCCTCTGAAATGCTTCAGAGCTGGAATTTCGTGCTGAATGGCAGAAGGAGCTATCGATACCATCCATAAGGAGTTATGAAGGTGTAACGACTTGCCTCGTCGTTTTTGCAATGCCAGTAACCATGTGTTAAGTCGACTTTTGTTGAACACTTTGGCATTCGGTAGTTCAGGGAGTACGTCTTCGGTGATCGGCAGAGCGTAGAACCTGGTGGGCTCAAATACGTAGTTTCCCGCTTTTCTTGGTTTGTACAGACATCTGGGAGCACCAGTCAATCGGTTCCGTAACCGGCGTGATTACCTTGATTACCTTGATTACTTTGATTACCTTGATTACCTTGATGTTCACGAGTTCTTCCAATTCCTGTTGCAGTTTGTCATTTAGTGCTATCCTTTATGCTCGCAAAGAAATTGCATGTTTTCATCAGATTCTTCAAGCCAGCAACATACGTGTCTGTAGATTCTTCTGTTTGTTGTGCTCTGGCGTTGAATTTGTATCTTTCGAAAGTTACGTTGGTTTGCCCCAAGATGTGAGCATCTTTCTGCTGACATCGGAAAGCTTCCGAACGAGATTAATTTTGAAGATCTGCGACGAAGGCGTAACTGGGCGTAACTGCTCCACAAATGTTTCCACAGCTTCCAGCTAGCTGCAGCGTCAGCGCCCTAGCTCAAGTGGCTCAGGTGGTTTAGCATTGAAGCTTAGCTGTTCGGCCATCGTACGTCGTAGTTTTTGGTACACCAAGTCCAGGGGCAGTGACCTAAATAAGGTCACCATTGCCGATAATTCGGTAACGAACATTTACAGTCGTGTTTCGTTCACCGGGCAGGTTTTCAGCGTTTCTGTTTAACGAGCTGGTTTACCGAGTTCGAAAGGTTTGCTGTCACAATGTATGTTATCGTCTTTCTCTGTTTATACGGTAACAAGTTGAGTTAATAGTCTAACAGGTTAGAAACACGTGAATACTCTTCTTTTCTACATACTGGGGATAAAACTATTAGAAAAACAACTTCCAATCGACTGGCGATGAACATAAACTGATCAGCATTATTAACAAGCGACAACGTCTACTACGTGTTAAGATCCAGACATAACGTTTATCAGAGGGAGACCCACACCACGTCCCGCTACATTCGCCCAGAGCCATCAGACCGTCACATCACTACACCAACGTCTGCTTCGTGTTAAGTTATTGTTGATATTAATGGATAACACAATACAATCCAAACAAATACAAAGCTGCTGATACTACAATTACCTGCTAGCATCATAACGTCTTATAGCAACTTTTGACCCTCGTATATTTGTAAAATAATTACAAGAATACATATTGGTAACAACTTGTCACAGATATTATAACTGCTCATAGCAGTTTTCCTTCCTTTTGTTGTACAGTGATCATCTGACTTGCAAGAGATATGACGCACCTGTTTCATAGTCACATGCGCCGTTGACACAGCTGGGACACAGGAGACAGTCGGGTCCCCATCTGTTGGCCGTGCACGCGTCACACGCTGAGCCCGTGTGGTGCTCGGCGCAAGTACAACTGCAAACACCAGGTGCATAGGCAATATATTCACAAAAACACACTTATGCAAGTACGGCTATTGCTGTAGATATAGCAAGGTGAACACTAAGAACGTTTTTAGAAGGCACTAGCAAAGAAACCTTTTTGTCTCTGCGAGACATCATAGAGAGTGAAAAACAGAAACCATTGGAAGAAATTATATTTTCACTACGTCAAGTGGACGACATAGGTAAGACAGTAATGTTATCCATGATAAGTTTGATAATTATAATAACTATAACTATAATTATACAATAAAAAGTCATAACATTAATGAAAACAACAATAATGAAACTACACTGACAAATACACATCTTGCCAAAAGAAGCTCACCTATTCGGCTGGACACACACTCCGTGGCCGCTGCAGTTCTTGCGGTCGTAGCAAGTGACTTGTGCACAGTCCGGGAGCAGCCAACCGTCAATGCAGACGCAGTTACCTGGAAACAAAAACGTTGAACGAATTGGAGAACAGTTTCTCAATAGTTGAGCATTGTGTAAGTACACATTAATACCAAACTACGAATTACGATAACTTGATTATATTAAATTAAAATGACGAATCCAATCTGGAGTGTATGCGGTGTTATCACTGATTCAATAGCTATTTCACTGGTGAAATATATTTGTAAACAAACACCAAACGGGGAAATAAGTTCTTCACATCCAAATAATAGGCTTGAGGTTGCAATTTCAACACCCCGGTGGCTGATATGATATCCATCATGTCTGGTCTTAAGGTGGATCTCTCTGATCCACTTTGCCAAAAACGATTAAATATTAGCACACACACACACACACACACACACACACACACACACACACACACACACACACACACACACACACACACACACACACACACACACACACACACACACACACACACACACACACACACACACACACACACACACACACACACACACACACACACACACACACACACACACACACACACAAGCACACACACACACACACACACACACACACACACACACACACACACACACACACACACACACACACACACACACACACACACACACACACACACACACACACACACACACATACACACACACACACACACACACACACACACACTCACATATATATATACATATACATATATATATAGGTTTCTTCTATATATATATATATATATATATATATATATATATATATATATATATATATATATATATATATATATATATATATATATATATATATATATATATATATATATATATGTATATATATATATATATATATATATATATATATATATATATGTATATATATATATATATATATATATATATATATATATATATATATATATATATATATATATATATATATATATATATATATATATGTGTGTACGTAACATTTGCATTCGTGTGTATTGTGCATACACTGGGTCTGAATAAAGACGAGTATTATTGTATTGTACCTGTTTTGTACTCTATTGTATTGTATTGTACTATATTGTATTGTACCTGTATTGTATTGTACTCTATTGTATTGTACTGTGTTGTATTGACTTATCAGTAGCCATGTAGTGGTATGCACCGGCGTGAAGCGAATTCAACATAGAATTACCCGTGTCTTTGTCGCACACGCCGTGGCCACAATCATCAGGACAAAGCGCACAGTTTGGTCCCCATCGGTTCACGGCGCACGAATCACACGAGGAGCCCGTGAACTGCTCGGCGCAGTGGCATCTACAAAATGGTAAGTTAGAAAGTCTGCGATGCAACATTTCACAAGATGTTCTTTTATAAATCAGAACGCTCAGAAAGAAACAAGTAAAAAAGAAGCAAGTCACGATGCTTGGATTTGACCGAAGATGCCTGTGTTGGTGTGTTGACATTAGACGGCAGGTTAGGGTCACCAATGAGGAAGTGAGGTGACACAGAACCAAACAAGAAGCCGTACAGAAAATGATAACTGAAGAGCGATGTCTGAGACGGGATGGACTTGGTGTGGTGAATGGGAAAACAAAGAACTGCAAGAATGAGGAATGTTGGGAGTTGGCAGTTAGAAGGAATGTTGGGAGTTGGTGGTTAGAAGGACTGTTGGGAGTTGGCAGTTAGAAGGAATGTTGGGAGTTGGTGGTTAGAAGGAATGTTGGGAGTTGGTGGTTAGAAGGAATATTGGGAATTGGTGGTTAGAAGGAATGTTGGGAGTTGGTGGTTACAAGGAATGTTGGGAGTTGGTGGTTAGAAGGAATGTTGGGAGTTGGTGGTTAGAAGGACTGTTGGGAGTTGGCAGTTAGAAGGAATGTTGGGAGTTGGCTGTTAGAAAGAATGTTGGTAGTTGGTGGTTAGAAGGACTGTTGGGAGTTGGCAGTTAGAAGGAACGGAGAAGTTCGTCGAGAAAAAGATGGCGAGACGGAATGGAACATGGCATGATAAAATCAGAACTGAAAGGTTCTGGCAGTATCGAGTTATGTGAAAACTAATGTATTTCCCGGCCAAGAACACAGAACGATGAATATGATGAATATGATGAATAAAAAAAATTATGAATATGATGAACATGATAAATATGATAATTAAATGCTGCGGAAAATCCTTGACGTGTCATGGCGCAATCACATGACAAATCAAACTATCCGGCTCCCTCCCACGGATCACCTCCATCACGAGACAACGGCGTCTTCGTCGGGGAGGTCACGTGATGCGCCATGATGGCCCTCGGAGAAGAGGTCGACCAACAACTCCGCAACAACCACTGTTAAGAACCGAAACCACTGGAAGGAATTCATCATGTCACTACGTCAAGTGGACGACATAGGTAAGTAAGTAATGTTATCTATGATAACTTTGATAATTATAATAACTATAACTATAATAACTACAATAACAAACATAATTATACTGAAAACAACAATAATGAAATTACACTGACAAATACACATCTTGCCGACAGAAGCTCACCTATTCGGCTGGATACACACTCCGTGGCCGCTGCAGTTCTTGAGGTCGTAGCAAGAGGCTTGTGCACAGTCCGGGAGCAGCCAACCTTCAATGCAGACGCAGTCACCTGGAAACGAAAACGTTGAACGAATTGGAGAACCGTTTATTAAGAATTGAACATTGTTTAATACATATTAATAATGCACTTCGCCCAAAACTGGAGGATTAGATATTAGCACAAGCGATACTATTCGTCTAATGTAATATAAGTAAACTATACTTTAAAATAAAAAACTACCAACTTACAAAAATATTGCTTTGCCACACTTCAACGATGATATGTTTGTTCATATAATATATATATATATATATATATATATATATATATATATATATATGTACATTAACATCGTAATCATATGTAATGTGTATACTGTGGGTCTAAATAAACACGAATAGTATTGTATTGTGTTTCATCATAGAATTACCCGTGTCTGTGTCGCACACGCCGTGGTCACAGTCAGGACAAAGGGCACAGTCTGATCCCCATCGGTTCACCGCGCACGAATCACACGAGGAGCCCGTGAACTGTTCGGCGCAGTGGCATCTACAAAATGATCAGATAGAAAGTTCGCGATGCCACATTTGACAAGATGTTATTTTATCAATCAGAATGTTGAGAAAGAAACAATAAGAAAGAAGTAATGGTGATTGGGTTTGAAGGAAGATGCCTGTGTTGTTGTGTTGAAATTATACGACATGTTATGGTCGGTAACGGGGAAATGAGGCGAAACAAACCCAGACAGACAGAAAGAAAGTTAACTGGCTGAAGAACGATGTCTGAGACGAGAATAACTCGTGTGGTGAATGTAAGAACAAAGAATTGGCGATGGCTGTTAGAATGAAAGCAAGAGAATCGCCGATACATGTGACACGATACAGTCAGAAATGAAAGGTTCGGGCAGATAGGAAATATGTGAAACTAATTAGATTTCCGGCCGAGAACGCAGTGCCATACTGACAACGATATATGAAGATGTCACAGTTTTTATGTAATTTTGAAAAGGTGCGTCAGCATGTCTAAGGTAGAGCCAACAAGTCCGCTGACATACCTATTTGGTCCGACACAAATGCCATGTCCGTTGCAGTTGTTTCTGTCATAGCAAGAGGCCTGCACGCAGTCTGGAGCCACCCAGCCGCTCTCGCAGTCACACACATTGGGGCCGACACAGACACCGCGATCTTGACAGTTGCCAACATCAGTGCACGTGAACTGGCTACATTCGGTGCCTGTCCAGCCGGACTGGCAGTGGCACGTGTTGTGACGGACACACACGCCGTGCCCTGAGCAATTGGCCACTTCTTCACATGGCGTCTCGTTCCTCGTAAGGACAGGTTCGTACAGCACTCGTCCTAGGTTCTGGTTGTCTGACTGGTCCCAGATCCTCCGGGCTACTTGGTAGCCGTCCGCGGCTCCCCACCAGTTAAACGGAGCGGTTAAGTTGTTGCTACCGAATGTTACAAGGAAGTCGTACGAAGACAACACATTAGAAAACATGTTCCATGTCACCGAACACAGTTCAGAGTTGGTCACAAAAACCGCCTGGCTAGCGACGTTGTCGTAAAACAGGTTAGACGTGACATCCAACTTGTGGGTGTAGGCAGACGAATGTTGTCTCAAATGCAACATGACAACATTTGTCCCACTGTTGTTCCTGAAGTCATTCAACCGAATCCGGCCGGACATTTTGCCCTGAAAGTCCATATATATACCAGCCGTTTTGTCGCTTGGTTGGTTGTTTAAAATTGAGTTTGTTTCCACTGTCACGTTGACATAGTCGGGATTAATTATGTAAATTGGGATTCCCCTGATTCTACTGTATGTGTTATTGCTTACTATAGTATGTGTGGTGGCGTATCTATAATTGTGGTACACTTTCAACGCTCCATATGGCAAGTCGACGAATGTGTTATTTTCCACAAGCAGGTCTGTCTCACCAATCTTAAGGTATACAGCGACACTGTGTGTCTCATTCCGGAACGTGTTCCCACGAATTCGGGTAACACCTGGATAACGAGTACGCATATAGATCGAGTAGTAATTCCTTTGGAACAAACTGTTCTGTACTGTGACGCGACCTCTTCCTCCTGATACAATATATAATGCTTGGTTCGATGTTTCACTGAATCGACAGTTGGAGATCATTATGTCTTCACTGTAAATTCCAGCCATGCCATTCGTGTTACTACGGAACTCGCAGTCCAGGAAAGCGATTATAACACGAGAAACGCTCCATCTAACTGCATGGGTGTTCCTGGTGAAAATGCACCTCTCCACTTTGACGGTGCCACTGCTGTAGACATTGAGACCGTAGTTGTTGCCACTGATGCGACAGTTCGCCAGTTCTATGTTGTCTTGGTAAATCGCAAGTTCATGTCCAATGCCGTCAATGTCAAAGTAATTCATTTCACCTTCAATGGAAATGTTGTATACTATTATTTTCAGATCAAGTGTACACGTTTTGCTTATAGGTTCTTCCTCAATTCTATTTTTGGGCTCATCTCATTTCAAATTCATTTTGCGAAAATTCAATGTCGTTTTGCAACTTTTGTATGTAGCTTTTTTGAGAAATCATCACAGAAAGTATTAAATTATTCAATTCTGCATGCAGAATTTTTGAAGTGAAAATGAAAACGCTGAAAACTAATTTTGCCCATGTAATCGGCGAGAAAATGGAAGTCACGCCCATGATCAGCCTTGACCCCATAAAGAGTTTACACTTTTGGATATGCACTATCTTGAGCCTTACCAAATCTAAAGCAAATTATTTCGATGATTTGAACCAAAACACGCACTTTTTTAATTAATCTGACTGCAGATACTACATAAAATATTCACACGCTACATATTAGGATACAAACGAACCGGTTTCACGATAGGCTAAATCAGTTGAGGATGCAGGTTTAACAAAATCAACTTAAGTATAAGTTGTACGAGTCCTTTGGTATGTGTGTCTCGATTGTACGAACGACCGGTTTGTTGATAAGTTGGCTGTTCACAGTTCACGTTTAGATATTTAGATGTTCAGAAGAAGCCGAAGACTCACCTGTGATTGATGTCTTCTCAAAGATGACTCCGTACCATTTTGCAGTGGAAGACGAATTCAAGGAAATCCGCTTTTCTTCTGTTCCGCCTAACGTCACTGCGCCTGCAATAACAGCAGGTAACACGAGGAGATTAAATGTAATTGCGTCAAGAAATCAATGTATGTGCTCTAATTTGTGTTGTTGGAGAAGTTGTTCCACATTTCAAAGAGTAACGACGTGAAAAGTAAAAGTTGATACTCTATGAGAAAACGCGACATCGTAGACTGTACGCAAGCGGTACAGCCAATCACCACTGTGACAATACGGGGTGCGGATGTTGTGGGGGGTAGTTTGGGTGTTTCGTTAATTTACAAACCTTTCACTATATAAGTGCACAACTGTACGTTTAAGACTATTACGTGTACTCTGTGTTTTCAGTTTTGACGGAACACCATTTAAAGCCAAGTACACCCTCGTATATAACAAGGGTGCGGATATTGTGGTGTGGTTTGGGTGGTTCGTTAATTTGCAAACCTTTCACTCGTATTCCCCGCCCACGTTCAAACTGCAGATTTACGCCGGCTGCAATCCTCAACATTCCGCTTCCACTGCAAGTAAACGTGAACAATGTAAAGTAAACGTGAACAATGTAAAGTAAACGTGAACAATGTAAAGTAAACGTGAACAATGTAAAGTAAATGCCGGACACGCAAAGTGACATACTTACATGTAATGTTAGTAAAAAACCCAAATAGACTGATCTTTGCCCAGATTAAATGAAAATAATTTGACACATAATTGAAGAGCACATTGTGTACAGGTCCTTTAACAGACCGCCATTAGACAATTTATACAAAAGAGCGTTTTACTGGGTGACACGATTTTGTTTTTTATAAATTACGCAATCGAAACTGAACTGTTTTTCGTCTCATACCCATCAACATAGATGCTTCGTCTGACAAAGTACGGCTGTTCGCGCTCGGTTATATTCAGTTCCCCGCGAACTACACCGCCGATGTGGTTCGAGAAGAAACCGTAGTCGTCGGGTGGCAGCACCAGCGAGGCGTTTATATTGGCGGATGTCCGGATGGGCCACACGTTAATCAGAGCCAGGTCCATGTTATTGAAGAACGAGTCGGTTCTGTGATTCAAGAAGAGGGCGAAATGTATCGCTATGTAACAAAGGTCTTATTATGTTTGATGGGTAAATGCTTAAGGCTAACGTCTGGTGTAAACCATGCAGAGTCATAAACCAAATGATTCTTCCTGTTAGAATTATAAAAGTAGAAACACCAGGTGAAAAGTTGAACGACAAGCCAATGGCTTTGTTGTCCATTTGTCATCTGAGCATTTTGAGTATAAAGAAGATCTTGCTTAATCTTGCTGTATCACAACAGGTGGGACAGGCGCTAGTTGTTACAATTTTCAATTAAAGTCACTTTTTGTACATGTTACTCTTATTACATTAATTGGATTATACACACTTAAATACATCTTATACACACTTAAATACATCTTATACACACTTAAATACATCCTATACACACTTAAATACATCCTATACACACTTAAATACATCCTATACACAGTGTGCACAATAATGTAGGTGTTCACATCTTCATATTTTATTATATATATATTTCTTTTATTGACCAAATGGCACTCATTCCCCGGATTCTTACATAACAATCAACTGTACCATAAATTATTGAATGCACTCTGAAATAATGAATGGCAATATATATGCAATGCGACTTCTGCTTGATTTAATGATTGATACACGTATATACTCACGTACATGCGGACGAACATCCACATTTCAATGTATCGTGCAATCTTTAGTAATTGCCCCAAAATGGGATGTGCCATAAATAATTAACAAGATTGAACAACATCGCCAACTAAGGCAAAACATCGCCATGGCAAACGGACGATGAAGCCATTGGTTTATCGAGAGTCCAACAATGTTTCATCTACGTGTAACCCGTCCTCCTGAGATATTTGTTTATCTTGTTTGACGCTGCTAGCATTTACAGTACTGGTTATAAACCAGTACGCTAGGCTTCACAAGTGAAATAAAGCGTTCACACGTCGTGGTTAAATAAATATTAATATATATTTTTTCAGTCATTGTCGGTACAAACACGCTGGCTGAACCATATTTACGAGCCACCCGAGCGTTGTTACAGCTGTAACAACTTGCTCCAAACACAAGTTTTGCAGATGAACGCACGTGGACAACACAAATCTTGGATTTCACTTCTACTTGGCATAACCCCTTATACTATACAGTAGACATGTTTCAAGTTTCATTCAGCTGCGAGAGAAGATATTATGTGGGCATACCAAATAAAGTTTTAAGCGGTTAAAAGGTTATTTTTGTCCACACTTCGTTAATTTCGTATTCTCAACTCCCGAGTTTTGGACAGTGCATCTGCTGGTGGACTTCCAACAAATTACTGTCGATGGTGACTCCATATGTGTGCTGTGTTTTCGTACAACGACTCTGTACAACTTGCCCTCGTATGCAACTACTCCCGGTCTCCACTAACGCTCAGTATTTATGTTATTTCCTGTTGAGTATTTCAGATATCAGTTGCGAGAATAGTAAGCAGATCTTGAAATTTCGTAAACGTTTTGAAACCGAAGTTTAATTTGGTGGTTTTTCTTGGATACCAAGACACAGATACCTATTGATAGAACAAATATTGTTGTTTATGTTGCTAATAATTAATTAAGTGTTCTCACTGTCTCACTGTCTCTCTCTCTCTCTCTCTCTCTCTCTCTCTCTCTCTCTCTCTCTCTCTCTCTCTCTCAGTCTCTCAGTCAGGTGCTAGAATAGCAATCAGATAGTTCGACTTCGCAATAGTTATTGAAACCGAAACTGAATTTAGCGATTTTCTGGGAAACCAAAGCCAAGCAACTCAACAGAGAAAGAGAACACCCTTCGTCGTTTTTATGACTGATGACATCTTACCTAGAGATTACATCACCGTATGACGTTGTACCCCAGTAGCAGCCACTAGCGTTTATCTTCCGGCCGTCAGCGTACGTAGGGACGTGAATCTCGTACGTAGCTCTCGGATTAGCAAACACGTTATTAGCCAGCGAAACACCGAAGCTGTTCGTTATGTATATGGTATTCATGTCGTAACTAGCCACGGGCGAATTGTTAATGAACACGTTGTCTTCGATTTCACCAGACACGGAGGTCGACGGCGTGTTGATTTTGATCACACCAACGCCTGTGTTGTTCTGGAAAGTGTTTCCTCTTATCTGAAAACAACACGTTTTACAGAATTAGGTTAGGATGAAAATGTCTTTTCTTTTAATTATATTTTTGTACAGTTATAAACTGACTCAAACACAATATTGACAGTGGTGAAAGTAACACACACACACACACACACACACACACACACACACACACACACACACACACACACACACACACACACACACACACACACACACACACACACACACACACACACACACACACACACACACACACACACACACACACACACACACACACACACACACACACACACACACACACACACACACACACACACACACACACACACACATACACACATACACACATACACCCGCACACACACCCGCACGCACGCACGCATAACACACACACGTACACGCGAATGCGCACGTGCACTACAATATAACCACACATACACAGACGCACGCACACACACACTTATTAGAAAGTAGACAAACTAGGTATCTTGATCAAAATAGTAGACTTGGAACATAATATTATTATTTACTGACGGTGTAAATACTAATGATAGCATTATTTATAATGCTTTTTTTAATACACTTGTCATGGAAGCTAAATGTTAAGGCTAATGCAACCCACCACCAGTCTTTTGACTTTGAGTTTTGACTAACCTGTAGTTTAAAGTAAATTCCACGTCCTAAATAAACCGTGAACGCCGTAATATATCCGTAATATGTGTAGTAGTTCGTGTTGTCAACAAGGATGTTATTCTGTATATCGAGGTCGACGTTTCCGCACTGATCAAAATGAAGGGTAGAGTAGACATAATTGGTGCCAATTAGGTTTCTTGAGAAAGTATTGTTCTTGATCGACATCTTGGCT
>OY759275.1:45206456-45233956 GCA_963662155.1 Lamellibrachia columna
AGTAATGTAGTAAATCGACCGGTAATGTAATAATCGACCGGTAATGTAATAATCGACCGGTAATGTAATAAATCGACCGGTAATGTAATAATCGACCGGTAATGTAATAAATCGACCAGTAATGTAATAATCGACCGGTAATGTAGTAAATCGACCGGTAATGTAATAATCGACCGGTAATGTAATAATCGACCGATAATGTAATAATCGACCAGTAATGTAATAATCGACCGGTAATGTAATTAATCGACCGGTAATGTAATACTCGACCGGTAATGTAATAATCGACCGGTAATGTAATAATCGACCGGTAATGTAATAATCGACCGGTAATGTAATAAATCGACCAGTAATGTAATAATCGACCAGTTTGTAATAATCGACCGGTAATGTAATAATCGACCGGCAATGTAATAAATCGACCGGTAATGTAATAATCGACCGGTAATGTAATAAATCGACCAGTAATGTAATAATCGACCGGTAATGTAGTAAATCGACCGGTAATGTAATAATCGACCGGTAATGTAATAATCGACCGGTAATGTAATAATCGACCAGTAATGTAATAAATCGACCGGTAATGTAATAATCGACCAGTAATGTAATAATCGACCGGTAATGTAATAATCGACCGTTAATGTAATAATCGACCGGTAATGTAATAATCGACCGATAATGTAATAATCGACCGATAATGTAATAATCGACCAGTAATGTAATAAATCGACCGTAATGTAATAATCGACCAGTAATGTAGTAAATCGACCGGTAATGTAATAATCGACCGGTAATGTAATAATCGACCAGTAATGTAATAAATCGACCGGTAATGTAATAAAAATGATGATGATAATCATTATGATGGTGACGATGATGATGTTAATAATGGTGATGTAGAAGGTGATGATGAGGGTGATAAACGATTATGATGATGATGACAGTTAAGGGGTCATCTTAGTGACGATGATAATGATGATGATGATTATGACGAAGATGATGATGACAAAGATTTTGATGATGATGATAATGATGATGATGATAAAGATGGTGATGATGAGAGTGATAAATGGTTATGATTATGATGAGGAAGAAGATGAAGAGAATTAAGCTGTCTTAGTGATGATGATGATGATGATGATTATGACGATGATGATGAAAAAGATTATGATGATGATGATGATGATGATAATGATGATAATAATAATGATAATGATGATAACGATGGTGATGATGAGGGTGATAAATGGTTATGAAGATGAGAGGAAGACAACTAAGCGGTCTTAGTGATGATGATGATGACGAAGATGATGACAATGAGGGTGATCATTATTACGATTATGAGGACGAAGACAATAACACCTTCAGCCTCATTATCCTGCTCCTCCTCCTCATCGTCATCATCATCCTCATGTTCACCCTTGTAACGGCTAGCCATGCTGACACTAACTCGACGTTCACAAACGTATAATTAACATTGGAATCTCAGAACAAATGAGCCGCATGTTTTCTGGGAGGACATATGGAATGCCGTTCATATAACCTCCCAGGTAGCGCTAACATAAACCCTTAATTATCTTCATCCTTCCCCTCCAATTCATCATCATCATCATTACCATTTATCATCTTCATCATCACCGTCATCGTTTTTATTGCATTACCGGTCGAGTTATTACATTACCGGTCGATTATTGCATTACCAGTCGATTGGTACAACCAGTAATGTAATACATTTTTAGTTTGAGATAAACCATTAATTCTATGAGATGACCATTTAACTTTTTCACATTATCAGTTAGTTACTGCTTTAAATAATCCTTCCATTTTGTTAGATGATTCCTTAATTTAAAATCCATTTCATTTATTTGAGATAACACCTTACATTTTCGATGTGACCCCATAATTTGCTTGATGACCCCTTAAGTTTGTGTTTTGCTATGAATCCTTACATGTTAAGATTTCCCTCAATTATATGAAGTGACTGCTTCATTTCATAACGATCAGCTAGATGCGTTTTAAAAAATTATCCCTGTTTTTTTAATGATCCTTTACCTGGTTTTGGAAGACACAATTATTTTATGAAATGATCCCTTAATTTATTGAGACGATCAGCTGTTTCATTTGCATATATATATATATATATATATATATATATATATATATATATATATATATATATATATATATATATATATATATATATATATATATATATATATAAAACCAGTCTAGAGACACCATGCTTTAACAAGTATTAGTAACCACTCATACGTTGTCGGTAGTCGATTTAAAACACATGAAATATTATTTACCTGACCAGACCCCTTGGAAACGTATTCCTGTGAAGCTGACGCTGCTGTGTGGCTGCATGACTACGTTGTCCTCTTCCGCGCCCAACAGTTGCAATGTGCCTGTTGATGGTCAAAACACACACACACACACACACACACACACACACACACACACACACACACACACACACACACACACACACACACACACACACACACACACACACACACACACACACACACACACACACACACACACACACACACACACACACACACACACACACACACACACACACACACACACACACACACACACACACACACACACACACACACACACACACACACACACACACACACACACACACACACACACACACACACACACACACACACACACACACACACACACACACACACACACACACAAACTACCGTACATTAATTGCAGTTACGATTATACGACTATAACTTCCTGAATAACTTAGGACTAGACGAAAGGCAGAATGTCAGTAAATCATGGATTACTCGCGTCATGTGTCACGAAGAGGAAAGATGGAGAAATGGAAACTCTGAGCCGGAAGGAGGACGATATTGACGAATATGTACGTTGAAGAATTGAATGTTAATGGTAACATCACATTGAAGATAAAGTGTTATTGAAAATAACGATAGAGAAAACAGCCAGGCAATACGTGATAGCGAGTGGAAAGGTTGAATGCACTAATCGAATTTCAACATAAATTATTATGACATTTGAAGATGCAGCACGAACTGGATAACATAAGCAAGTAAACATGTAATATAATAAAGGATAATGGCCTTCGTGACAAGTCAACATGTAATATAATAAAGGATAATGGCCTTCATGACAAGTAAACATGTAATATAATAAAGGATAATGGCCTTCATGACAAGTAAACATGTAATATAATAAAGGATAATGACCTTCATGACAAGTAAACATGTAATATAATAAAGGATAATGGCCTTCATGACAAGTAAACATGTAATATAATAAAGGATAATGGCCTTCATGACAAGTAAACATGTAATATAATAAAGGATAATGGCCTTCATGACAAGTAAACATGTAATATAATAAAGGATAATGGCCTTCATGACAAGTAAACATGTAATAATTATAATAAAGGATAATGGCTTTCATGACAAGTAAACATGTAATATAATAAAGGATAATGGCCTTCATGACAAGTCAACCAATACTAACAATAATATTGGAAATACATGTTAGTTTTAAGGATGTGGATGTGGCAGGAAAACAGTTACAATTAATAAAAGTGCTAAATGAGTGAAACACGCAACATGGTCACGATATGTATATTATTGTTGTGTGATCTTTAATAGTGTTTTCGACCTAGTAGACTAGTTAAGATTGTTGGATTCTGCAATGGTTCGACAGGTCTTTAGTAGAAAGATAGATTGTTGGAAAGAAGCATTACACTACTACATGTGAGAAACAACGAGTGACACAACAGTAATGGAGGAACAAAACAATGGTTCGACAGGTCTTTAGTAGAGAGATAGATGGTCGATGGAAGCTGTACACTACTACATGTGAGAAACAACGAGTGACACAACAATAATGGAGGAACAAAACAATGGTTCGACAGGTCTTTAGTAGAGAGATAGATGGTCGATGGAAGCATTGCACTACTACATGTGAGAAACAACGAGTGACACAACAGTAATGGAGGAACAAAACAATGGTTCGACAGGTCTTTAGTAGAGAGATAGATGGTCGATGGAAGCATTGCACTACTACATGTGAGAAACACCGAGTGACACAACAGTAATGGAGGAACAAAACAATGGTTCGACAGGTCTTTAGTAGAGAGATAGATGGTCGATGGAAGCTGTACACTACTACATGTGAGAAACAACGAGTGACACAACAATAATGGAGGAACAAAACAATGGTTCGACAGGTCTTTAGTAGAGAGATAGATGGTCGATGGAAGCATTGCACTACTACATGTGAGAAACAACGAGTGACACAACAGTAATGGAGGAACAAAACAATGGTTCGACAGGTCTTTAGTAGAGAGATAGATGGTCGATGGAAGCATTGCACTACTACATGTGAGAAACACCGAGTGACACAACAGTAATGGAGGAACAAAACAATGGTTTGACAGGTCTTTATTAGAGAGATAGATGGTCGATGGAAGCTTTACACTACTACATGTGAGAAACAACGAGTGACACAACAGTAATGGAGGAACTAAACAATGGTTCGACAGGTCTTTAGTAGAAAGATAGATGGTCGATGGAAGCTTTACACTACTACATGTGAGAAACAACGAGTGACACAACAGTAATGGAGGAACAAAACAATGGTTCGACAGGTCTTTATTAGAGAGATAGATGGTCGATGGAAGCTTTACACTACTACATGTGAGAAACAACGAGTGACACAACAGTAATGGAGGAACAAAACAATGGTTCGACAGGTCTTTAGTAGAAAGATAGATGGTCGATGGAAGCATTACACTACTACATGTGAGAAACAACGAGTGACACAACAGTAATGGAGGAACTAAACAATGGTTCGACAGGTCTTTAGTAGAAAGATAGATGGTCGATGGAAGCTTTACACTACTACATGTGAGAAACACCGAGTGACACAACAATAACGAAGGAACAAAACAATGGTTCGACAGGTCTTTAGTAGAGAGATAGATGGTCGATGGAAGCATTACACTACTATATGTGAGAAACACCGAGTGACACAACAATAATGGAGGAACAAAACAATGGTTCGACAGGTCTTTAGTAGAGAGATAGATGGTCGATGGAAGCTTTACACTACTACATGTGAGAAACAACGAGTGACACAACAGTAATGGAGGAACTAAACAATGGTTCGACAGATCTTTAGTAGAGAGATAGATGGTCGATGGAAGCTTTACACTACTACATGTGAGAAACACCGAGTGACACAACAGTAATGGAGGAACTAAACAATGGTTCGACAGGTCTTTAGTAGAGAGATAGATGGTCGATGGAAGCATTACACTACTACATGTGAGAAACACCGAGTGACACAACAATAATGGAGGAACAAAACAATGGTTCGACAGGTCTTTAGTAGAGAGATAGATGGTCGATGGAAGCTTTACACTACTACATGTGAGAAACACCGAGTGACACAACAGTAATGGAGGAACTAAACAATGGTTCGACAGGTCTTTAGTAGAGAGATAGATGGTCGATGGAAGCTTTACACTACTACATGTGAGAAACACCGAGTGACACAACAGTAATGGAGGAACAAAACAATGGTTCGACAGGTCTTTAGTAGAGAGATAGATGGTCGATGGAAGCTTTACACTACTACATGTGAGAAACACCGAGTGACACAACAGTAATGGAGGAACAAAACAATGGTTCGACAGGTCTTTAGTAGAGAGATAGATGGTCGATGGAAGCTTTACACTACTACATGTGAGAAACAACGAGTGACACAACAGTAATGGAGGAACAAAACAATGGTTCGACAGGTCTTTAGTAGAGAGATAGATGGTCGATGGAAGCATTACACTACTACATGTGAAAAACACCGAGTGACACAACAGTAATGGAGGAACAAAACAATGGTTCGACAGGTCTTTAGTAGAGAGATAGATGGTCGATGGAAGCATTACACTACTACATGTGAGAAACAACGAGTGACACAACAGTAATGGAGGAACAAAACAATGGTTCGACAGGTCTTTATTAGAGAGATAGATGGTCGATGGAAGCATTACACTACTACATGTGAGAAACAACGAGTGACACAACAGTAATGGAGGAACTAAACAATGGTTCGACAGGTCTTTAGTAGAGAGATAGATGGTCGATGGAAGCTTTACACTACTACATGTGAGAAACAACGAGTGACACAACAGTAATGGAGGAACTAAACAATGGTTCGACAGGTCTTTAGTAGAGAGATAGATGGTCGATGGAAGCTTTACACTACTACATGTGAGAAACAACGAGTGACACAACAATAATGGAGGAACTAAACAATGGTTCGACAGGTCTTTAGTAGAAAGGTAGTGGTCGATGGAAGCTTTACACTACTACATGTGAGAAACACCGAGTGACACAACAGTAATGGAGGAACTAAACAATGGTTCGACAGGTCTTTAGTAGAAAGATAGATGGTCGATGGAAGCTTTACACTACTACATGTGAGAAACACCGAGTGACACAACAGTAATGGAGGAACTAAACAATGGTTCGACAGGTCTTTAGTAGAGAGATAGATGGTCGATGGAAGCTTTACACTACTACATGTGAGAAACAACGAGTGACCCAACAGTAATGGAGGAACTAAACAATGGTTCGACAGGTCTTTAGTAGAGAGATAGATGGTCGATGGAAGCTTTACACTACTACATGTGAGAAACAACGAGTGACACAACAATAATGGAGGAACTAAACAATGGTTCGACAGGTCTTTAGTAGAAAGGTAGATGGTCGATGGAAGCTTTACACTACTACATGTGAGAAACACCGAGTGACACAACAGTAATGGAGGAACTAAACAATGGTTCGACAGGTCTTTAGTAGAAAGATAGATGGTCGATGGAAGCTTTACACTACTACATGTGAGAAACACCGAGTGACACAACAGTAATGGAGGAACTAAACAATGGTTCGACAGGTCTTTAGTAGAGAGATAGATGGTCGATGGAAGCTTTACACTACTACATGTGAGAAACACCGAGTGACACAACAGTAATGGAGGAACAAAACAATGGTTCGACAGGTCTTTAGTAGAGAGATAGATGGTCGATGGAAGCTTTACACTACTACATGTGAGAAACACCGAGTGACACAACAGTAATGGAGGAACAAAACAATGGTTCGACAGGTCTTTAGTAGAGAGATAGATGGTCGATGGAAGCTTTACACTACTACATGTGAGAAACAACGAGTGACACAACAGTAATGGAGGAACAAAACAATGGTTCGACAGGTCTTTAGTAGAGAGATAGATGGTCGATGGAAGCATTACACTACTACATGTGAAAAACACCGAGTGACACAACAGTAATGGAGGAACAAAACAATGGTTCGACAGGTCTTTAGTAGAGAGATAGATGGTCGATGGAAGCATTACACTACTACATGTGAGAAACAACGAGTGACACAACAGTAATGGAGGAACAAAACAATGGTTCGACAGGTCTTTAGTAGAGAGATAGATGGTCGATGGAAGCATTACACTACTACATGTGAGAAACAACGAGTGACAACAATAATGGAGGAACTAAACAATGGTTCGACAGGTCTTTAGTAGAAAGATAGATGGTCGATGGAAGCTTTACACTACTACATGTGAGAAACAACGAGTGACACAACAATAATGGAGGAACAAAACAATGGTTCGACAGGTCTTTAGTAGAGAGATAGATGGTCGATGGAAGCTTTACACTACTACATGTGAGAAACACCGAGTGACACAACAATAATAGAGGAACAAAACAATGGTTCGACAGGTCTTTAGTAGAGAGATAGATGGTCGATGGAAGCTTTACACTACTACATGTGAGAAACAACGAGTGACACAACAATAATGGAGGAACAAAACAATGGTTCGACAGGTCTTTAGTAGAGAGATAGATGGTCGATGGAAGCTTTACACTACTACATGTGAGAAACAACGAGTGACAACAATAATGGAGGAACAAAACAATGGTTCGACAGGTCTTTAGTAAAGAGATAGATGGTCGATGGAAGCTTTACACTACTACATGTGAGAAACAACGAGTGACACAACAGTAATGGAGGAACAAAACAATGGTTCGACAGGTCTTTAGTAGAAAGATAGATGGTCGATGGAAGCTTTACACTACTACATGTGAGAAACAACGAGTGACACAACAATAATAGAGGAACTAAACAATGGTTCGACAGGTCTTTAGTAGAAAGATAGATGGTCGATGGAAGCTTTACACTACTACATGTGAGAAACAACGAGTGACACAACAGTAATGGAGGAACAAAACAATGGTTCGACAGGTCTTTAGTAGAAAGATAGATGGTCGATGGAAGCTTTACACTACTACATGTGAGAAACAACGAGTGACACAACAATAATAGAGGAACTAAACAATGGTTCGACAGGTCTTTAGTAGAAAGATAGATGGTCGATGGAAGCTTTACACTACTACATGTGAGAAACAACGAGTGACACAACAATAATAGAGGAACTAAACAATGGTTCGACAGGTCTTTAGTAGAAAGATAGATGGTCGATGGAAGCTTTACACTACTACATGTGAGAAACAACGAGTGACACAACAGTAATGGAGGAACAAAACAATGGTTCGACAGGTCTTTAGTAGAAAGATAGATGGTCGATGGAAGCTTTACACTACTACATGTGAGAAACAACGAGTGACACAACAATAATAGAGGAACTAAACAATGGTTCGACAGGTCTTTAGTAGAAAGATAGATGGTCGATGGAAGCTTTACACTACTACATGTGAGAAACAACGAGTGACACAACAGTAATGGAGGAACAAAACAATGGTTCGACAGTTCTTTAGTAGAAAGATAGATGGTCGATGGAAGCTTTACACTACTACATGTGAGAAACAACGAGTGACAACAATAATAGAGGAACTAAACAATGGTTCGACAGGTCTTTAGTAGAGAGATAGATGGTCGATGGAAGCTTTACACTACTACATGTGAGAAACACCGAGTGACACAACAGTAATGGAGGAACTAAACAATGGTTCGACAGGTCTTTAGTAGAAAGATAGATGGTCGATGGAAGCTTTACACTACTACATGTGAGAAACAACGAGTGACACAACAATAATAGAGGAACTAAACAATGGTTCGACAGGTCTTTAGTAGAGAGATAGATGGTCGATGGAAGCTTTATACTACTACATGTGAGAAACAACGAGTGACACAACAATAATAGAGGAACTAAACAATGGTTCGACAGGTCTTTAGTAGAAAGATAGATGGTCGATGGAAGCTTTACACTACTACATGTGAGAAACAACGAGTGACACAACAATAATAGAGGAACTAAACAATGGTTCGACAGGTCTTTAGTAGAAAGATAGATGGTCGATGGAAGCTTTATACTACTACATGTGAGAAACAACGAGTGACAACAATAATGGAGGAACTAAACAAAAGAACAGTAAAGTGTGACGTCGGTTGGGTCACTCATCCAGGGTGACAGTGTTTCATTGGTTCGCCTCACAACCTTTCTAATATGTTATGCCCCTAAACACTTTGCCCACTTTCCAGTTTTAGTACTTTTAATTTACTAATTTACTAATACCCTGTGTCGATGGCCAGACAACCTTGGGAAGACTTTACGAAATCAATGTGCGGACTTACCGTCCACGGTGATTCCGCCGCGCAGAAAGAGGAGCACAACGCCAGCTTCGATGGTCAGCGTGACACCTCGGGGAACGACAATATCTTCCTCAACGACATACGAGGTATCCCTCTTCTTTAGAATAAAGTCCTCGTCTCCGACAATGCCACCAATTGCTCCTCCGTCGCGAAAAAATCCACTCGCTGGGCTCGGTGTATTCGTTTCTCGCGTCAAACGATATGGATCGTATTCAACCTTCGCCTTGCTCGAGTCGGAAGAGTGGTCGAATATGCGGTGCTGAACGTGTGATGTTGATTGTCCTCCCCACCAGTTTCGAACTGCGTACATTGTGTGTCCTTCGGAATAAGGAATGTTTACTTTAAGGTCGTAGGCGGCCGACGGATTGTCAAAGACGTTATCAACGACAGATACACTCTCAGTCGAAATCGCATTGCTGTTATCGACATAGATCATCGCCGCATCTTCCCCGGTATTGTTTTGGAATATGTTATCTCTAATATCCGACGTCGCCTTGTAACTTGAGAACTGTAGTTGTATCACAGGTCCGCCCGTGTGGTCAACGAAACGGTTGTTCACGATCGTCAGCGCATCGTTGGGTGCCGTATAGCGCAGATTGAGGGAGAGGGCTCGGACTGACTGTTGGAACGTGTTGTTGCGGATCATTACATTCTGTGGCGAGTTTTGTATAATAGACACAGCCGTGTCGGCGATAGATGAAAAAGTATTCTTTTCCAGCCACATTTGGCGTGTATATGTAATGTACAAACACTGTCGTTTGCTGCTTTTAAACGTGTTTCCAGTTAAGCGAACAAAGTCTATTTGGGCGTACCTGTTTCTCTTAATAGAAAGTCCCTTGGTAGAACCGGAAAATGTGAAGTTCGTGTTTGTAACTGTTATATTCTGAAATCGACAAGTGTTGTATGTTAGTTTTGAAATGAAGCAGCTCAGACACATGCAAATAGTATTCAGCTTTAGTCGAATAATGTTTTTTATTAAGATGTGTGTGCGTGCGTGTGTGTGTGTGTGCCATGTGTGGTGTGTGTTTGTGTGTGTGTGTGTGTGTGTGTGTGTGTGTGTGTGTGTGTTTGTGTGTGTGTGTGTGTGTGTGTGTGTGTGTGTGTGTGTGTGTGTGTGTGTGTGTGTGTGTGTGTGTGTGTGTGTGTGTGTGTGTGTGTTTGTGTTTGTGTTTGTGTGTGTGCGTGCGCGCGTGCGCGTGTGTGCGTATGTGCGTGTATATGTCCTGTGTGGTTCATGTGGCGGGAACATAATAGATACACAAAAATCAAATCTGTGATTATTCCAACACCGGTGCCATACAAATAAGAAACGACGATATTTGGTTATTTGTTATTTCGTCGCCGCACTACCCGTCACCACCTTACTCGCCTTGTCTCCAGTGTAGCCCCTTATCGATATCTCGGCCGTCCACTTTTTCCACCCGTACGCGTTCCCGAAATAGCTCTCGTGCACTTCGGTCACGCCGGAATCAGGCGACGCTTTGAAATTGTAGAGATTGTCTTTGAATCCGCAGTCGACCAGTCGAAGTCGCACATCGCCACGTTCAATTAAGACACCAGATTTCTTGTTGTACATGAACATACAATGTTCAAAGTCGACCTCATATGTTCCACTAGTGCCTTTCGCATACACACCGTGTCTTTCGTTGCTTCGTATGCTGCAGTGTTGTACGCGCAGTGTTTGATTGGCAGTTAACGTAGCATCAATGCCGGATGTGACGCTGTTTTCAATCATGCAACTGTCAAGTGACAACGACGTGGCTTCCGCTTTAATCCCGGTCTGTGCTTTTCGGAGGATGAACTTCTCAAGCACTCCGCCTGAAACCAACACACGAGCCTTAAATAGATTGTCGATGTAAGTACATTGTGGAATGAAACCCGAATAATCAGTGAGGCGCGGTGGTCGTGTGTAAGGCGCGGTGGTCGTGTGTGAGGCGCGGTGGTCGTGTGTGAGGCGCGGTGGTCGTGTGTGGGGCGCGGTGGTCGTGTGTGGGGCGCGGTGGTCGTGTGTGAGGCGCGGTGGTCGTGTGTGAGGCGAGGTGGTCGTGTGTGAGGCGCGGTGGTCGTGTGTGAGACGCGGTGGTCGTGTGTGAGGCACGGTGGTCGTGTGTGAGGCGCGGTGGTCGTGTGTGGGGCGCGGTGGTCGTGTGTGAGCCGCGGTGGTCGTGTGTGGGGCGCGATGGCCGTGTCTGGGGCGCGGTGGTCGTGTGTGAGGCGCGGTGGTCGTGTGTGAGGCGAGGTGGTCGTGTGTGAGGCGCGGTAGTCGTGTGTGAGACGCGGTGGTCGTGTGTGAGGCGCGGTGGTCGTGTGTGAGGCGCGGTGGTCGTGTGTGGGGCGCGGTAGTCGTGTGTGAGGCGCGGTGGTCGTGTGTGGGGCGCGGTGGTCGTGTGTGGGGCGCGGTGGTCGTGTGTGAGGCGCGGTGGTCGTGTGTGAGGCGAGGTGGTCGTGTCTGAGGCGCGGTGGTCGTGTGTGGGGCGCGGTGGTCGTGTGTGAGGCGAGATGATCGTGTGTGAGGCGCGGTGGTCGTGTGTGGGGCGCGGTGGTCGTGTGTGGGGCGCGGTGGTCGTGTGTGAGGCGCGGTGGTCGTGTGTGAGATGCGGTAGTCGTGTGTGAGATGCGGTGGTCGTGTGTGAGGCGCGGTGGTCGTGTGTGAGGCACGGTGGTCGTGTGTGAGGCGAGGTGGTCGTGTGTGAGGCGCGGTGGTCGTGTGTGAGGCGCGGTGGTCGTGTGTGAGGCGCGGTGGTCGTGTGTGAGGCGCGGTGGTCGTGTGTGAGGCGCGGTGGTCGTGTGTGAGGCGCGGTGGTCGTGTGTGAGGCGCGGTGGTCGTGTGTGAGGCGCGGTGGTCGTGTGTGAGGCGCGGTGGTCGTGTGTGAGGCGTGGTGGTCGTGTGTGAGGCGAGGTGGTCGTGTGTGAGGCGCGGTGGTCGTGTGTGAGGCGCGGTGGTCGTGTGTGAGGCGCTGTGGTCGTGTGTGGGGCGCGGTGGTCGTGTGTGAGGCGCTGTGGTCGTGTGTGAGGCGCGGTGGTCGTGTGTGAGGCGCGGTGGTCGTGTGTGAGGCGCGGTGGTCGTGTGTGAGGCGCGGTGGTCGTGTGTGAGGCGCGGTGGTCGTGTGTGAGGCGCGGTGGTCGTGTGTGAGGCGCGGTGGTCGTGTGTGAGGCGCTGTGGTCGTGTGTGAGGCGCGGTGGTCGTGTGTGAGGCGCGGTGGTCGTGCGTGAGGCGCGGTGGTCGTGTGTGAGGCGCGGTGGTCGTGTGTGGGGCGCGGTGGTCGTGTGTGAGGCGCGGTGGTCGTGTGTGGGGCGCGGTGGTCGTGTGTGAGGCGCGGTGGTCGTGTGTGGGGCGCGGTGGTCGTGTGTGAGGCGCGGTGGTCGTGTGTGGGGCGCGGTGGTCGTGTGTGAGGCGCGGTGGTCGTGTGTGGGGCGCGGTGGTCGTGTGTGAGGCGCGGTGGTCGTGTGTGGGGCGCGGTGGTCGTGTGTGAGGCGCGGTGGTCGTGTGTGGGGCGCGGTGGTCGTGTGTGGGGCGCGGTGGTCGTGTGTGGGGCGCGGTGGTCGTGTGTGGGGCGCGGTGGTCGTGTGTGGGGCGCGGTGGTCGTGTGTGGGGCGCGGTGGTCGTGTGTGAGGCGCGGTGGTCGTGTGTGGGGCGCGGTGGTCGTGTGTGAGGCGCGGTGGTCGTGTGTGAGGCGCGGTGGTCGTGTGTGGGGCGCGGTGGTCGTGTGTGAGGCGCGGTGGTCGTGTGTGGGGCGCGGTGGTCGTGTGTGAGGCGCGGTGGTCGTGTGTGGGGCGCGGTGGTCGTGTCGTAGAACGTCGGACTTTCGGTCAAAACCACCTGTTGCCGTTTCGAAACTTGGGCAATTTCGTTCATCCCACTTTGACTGTGTCTTTCGGAAGAGACACTACACGACGTTGGTTCTCTTCCTGGTGTCTACGCCAGAGGAAAGAAAATAGACCACACAGGGAAACCTTTTGTGGACTCACAGAGCTGGTGATCTCATTCTCATTCCCCATTGGGGTAAACGTTTCCATTCCAGACTTGTTCCAGTATGTTCATTGTTCTACGCGGTAGTGGTGCAGCAGTCTGCTTTTGGAAAAATGCCAAATAAAGAAAGAAATGAAATGGTAATTCCACAACCAATCGATACATACCTAAGGAACTGTGGAATTCGAGTCCTCTCCAGGAGCTGTTTTCGTCGATGGCGGTCAACACGACACGACTGTCGCTTTCTCCACGCAAGACGAGACTACCTGCACGGAGAAACAATCAAAGGTGCATCGCATGATATTCACATCAGATTCAGGTTCTTGTACATTTAGAGCAGTGAAGTCAGTGTTCATGGCGTGTTTACCGAACGTTACATAAACAGTCTGGATAAGGCGTCAAGAAAGCGGCACAAAGCTGTGCGAGAAATAGGGAAACGGCTTCATTATCTAAGCTAGCGAGAAAACACAGGTTGCAAGCTACGTACTAATAACAAACAACATGGCAAATTCTTACAAAGCCGTCTCCTTCGTCAGTGTATACATTGCAATTGAACGCATACTGTATATCTAACACACACACACACACACACACACACACACACACACACACACACACACACACACACACACACACACACACACACACACACACACACACACACACACACACACACACACACACACACACACACACACACACACACACACACACACACACACACACACACACACACACACACACACACACACACACACACACACACACACACACACACACACACACACACACACACACATATATATATATATATATATATATATATATATATATATATATATATATATATATATATATATATATATATATATATATATATATATATATATATATATATATATATATATATATATATATATATATATATATATATATATATATATATATGTATATATATATATATATATATATATGGAGGATCAGGATAAACATACACCAAACAGCCCTATTCATTACCGACCGAATAATTGAAATTCAAACTTTGTGAAATTATAACAATTGTAATATATGCGCAAAAACGGGTACTACCTATGGTTGCACAAATTATTTTATCTCTCAAACTATTAGGAATAAGAAGCTAGAAGTTGATATGCGTTCATTTGTTCATCAAACTTCAACCTCCGTGGGCTACCTCTAAACATTATCCGATCAAACCAAACTTTTAGTGGAATTATTTTATTATCACATGTAGCTATTTTAAGGAGTTAGACTGATTTCAGAAACGTGATCTTGAAGGGCCACTTTAATGCATATGTTTGTATGTATGACATCAACTAAATGCAGACATTTGACACTTACCCTGCACCAATATACCAATGTCCTTCACGAATTGCAACGTTCCATTAGAGCGAATGGTGAGCGTCTTGCCTTGTGGTACATGGATAGTAAACCCAACTGTTGTCAGGTTTTCTAGGAACAACGCGGTGTCTTCTGTCAGTCGGCCGCCAAGTTTATTTCCATAAAAGCGGAAATCCGTTGTAATGTCAGTCGTATTCGTGGAATCCATCGGAGAATCGGCGAATATTGGTGATATCGACGCCTCAGCGCGAGTCATGTCAACGAAAAAGTCTCTGATTCTGCTCCGTATCGATGTCGCATTGGTCGTTCCCCACCAGTTGTATCTGACGTCTACTGTGTAGGAATCAGCCCAACGTGAATCTATCATTAGCTCGAACTTAGCTTGTGGGTTGCTGAAAGAGTTCTGTGTACAATGAAGTTGTCCCTGATTCGAATCGTAGAAAAACAACGTTGTTGAAGCCGTGTTGTTGACGAACGTGGTGTTGCTAATGACACTGTTTGTTTCCTGCTGGTTCAACCTAACAACGTGATCGCCTGCGTTAGCAACAAACGTACAGTTTTCTATGATTAAACCTCCTCTTCCTTGAAGAGCTGAAATTGATATGGTGTTTCCCCGGTTCTCGGAGAATGTGCTCCCTCGAATTTCAACTGGCGTGTGAATGTAACTAACAGTTATTGCTTGGTAAGTCTGCCTAGCCACGGTGATATTCTCAAACAAAATCAAACTGTCAGGATTGCCGTTGCCACTCACGGAGATACCACGCGCATTATCACGAAATACGCAACCCAATATTTTCACTCTGTAAGCACTGTTGTGTATATCCACATATAGCGCCTCATCATTTCGATAGCTTTGCGCCGAAAATGTACAGTTCTGGACAGTGACGTTGTATATTTCTGTGTGATACAACAAAGACAAATACAATGCACGTTTGACATCGGAAAAGTTTGTATCATGTATGAGACCATTCGAAAGTACACCGCTTACTTGAAAGCCGCACTTTCTGTTTGCAAACGAGCACCCAACGATCTCTAGATTGGACAAACTCTTACTAGAAACTCCGATGTTGTTGTCTTTGAACGAGGACCGAATGAGAGCGACACCGCCGTGTGCTTGAACATACACTCCCACCTCGGCGTTCATGTTCACCGTAGAGTCTTCGATGTGCAAATTGGTTGAAACATCTCCAGTCGTTCGGATGCCGCAAACGTTTGACTCGATCGTTACGTTTCGTAACAACATATTGGACGCAGCTGACTGTACGGCGACCTCGGCACCAAAGATGTGGGTGTGGCTGAACTCCATGTCATTGCATACTCTGTCATTAATTTTACCTTGATGTCTGATGTCGATGCCTTTCCAATATGCCGACCGTTTTCCGAAATAACTTTGAATTGAATTTGAGTGGAATGATATTTGTAGACCCGACATTCCTTGAGCTTTCAAGCAACCTACAAATGAAATGTAAGATATGTAAGATTATATTTATTGAAGAACATAGGAACATCATCAAAAAGAATTTCTTTTTTGACAGAAGCCGGCAAATTGTAGGAGTTGTATTAGTAGCAGGGGCTGACACGGTTTTCGTCCACAGCAATGTTCTCTTTATGGTAAGGAAGCCAACAGCTTACCAAGAGTCAACACAATCAGTAAGTTTTTTACACGTGACATTTCCCAATGTATCAACCTCATACAGTACATATATAAACTGTATCAAAAGTACATTTGCCTGCAGTACTATAACACGGCAATTCGTCAGATAGTGTCAGATATCTCGTTATTGGGAAGGGGCATTGACATGTGCACGTACGCAGCACCCATAGGTACCAAGTCTTCATTGACATGTGCACGTACGCAGCACCCATAGGTACCAAGTCTTCATTGACATGTGCACGTACGCAGCACCCATAGGTACCAAGTCTTCTGCTTTGGGAAGTAGATCTCCATTTTTGCCAAAGTTGACATATCTCTTGATGTTCCTTTTTTTTCATATAATACAGAAGAGAGCTGCTAAAATTATTCCAGAACTGAGAGACTTTAGTGAAGAAGCGAAGCCTAAGCGAATGTGGTTTAATAGTGGTTTAACTGAAGTTTTTAAGATCTTGAATGCATGTGAAAATATTGATAGAACTATTTTCTCTCACTCAAGAAAGATAGTAGAACTAGATGAAACGAGATAACATTAGTAACATATCAGTGTAGATTCGATATGAGGAAGTACTCGTTCTCACAGAGGAAAATAATAAATAGTATATATAACGAACAAATTAAATAGAGACTGTGTAAATGCTAGCAACGTGAATATGTTTAAAAACAAAGTTGACACGCATCTTAGGGGGGCGGACACATATATGAAACATTTTTGGGCTCTCGATAAGCCAATGGCTTTGTTGTCCGCACATGGGCCTTTGCCTTGGGTGGCAATCTTGCTAAATGTTGCTAAAATGTGTACAGAAAGCATAAAAGGGCACCTTTATAATCTTCTTTTTTTTTTTCAAAAATGTCCATAATGAATACAATGTTGCCATTGACACTTTCATTTTTCAAAAGTTGTAGTATTATGCAGTGCAATCCTTCCTTTGTTTAATCTGCAGCAGGAATTTTTTTCTTAAGTATTTAAGCTATGAGAGCATGCACAAACGCACACACGCACTCACACGTATACGTACGCCAACACCCACCACACAGGGTTTTTAAGGTTCATTTAATGCGGGCAGTGCGAAGTTTCACACGGGCAAAAATTTTTTATAACTGGTGTACTTGATGATGGTCACCAATTGTGATTGATGTCGCGCCTAGCTTCCAACAAAACAAATATATCCCAACAACCGCCATGCTATGAACAATTCCAATGTTATTACCATCAACCCAAAGAAGGAAATGTAGCTATGTTTGTTAGTTTTGTTCGACTAAAAAATCTAGTCTTGATGGCTACTTCTCATTGTTATGCACATTTTTTTCAACGTGTATGGAAATATACAAATCGTAATTTTCAAGATGGCTACCAATTGTGTTTTGTGAATTGTGACTGGAATATTTTTTGTTCAATTCAAAATTATATAAAACCAACATCCGACAGATTGAATTGCAAACTGTTTCACGCTGTGTGCATACCAATATGATCATACTAACAAAATACAATTTAAATAAACAAAGACAATTTAAAACTGCTGACAGACGATGCCGCGATCAGCAATAGAACAGGACAAAACATTACTATGACAAAATGGCGACGTCACGTGGTTGCCTCATTATCGCATCTCGTACGATTCGAGATTTGAACCCAATCGGGCTATAAATAGGTATATGGCAGCATTGAAAAGCAACGGTCGGGAGGCTCGCCGATTTCTACGCACAAATTCGGGGTTGGGCGTTTTGACCGCTGTGCCCAGGGAAGTTTTAAAACTAATTATGACTATTGTTAGACTTCAGATAAAGCTGTTCTTTCCTTAGTTTAAATGTAATATTATAATATTAAAATTGAAGATTAAAAAAAATCTCACACGGGCAAAGCAAGTCTTACATACGGGCATTACGCCTCTACGAGAGGCCATAAAAACCCTGGAGACATCTGTTTGTTCTTCTGGAGGTTAGTTGCTCCGTACCGCCCTTATATGCACCGTCTCTATGTTGTTAATGAGGACCTCCGTGTAGGGTTCCCACGTGGATGAAGAGTATTCCAAAAGCGGACGATCAAGGGATGTTTATGTGTATGTGGGTTAAAATGCATCTGCCAGTCGTGTTCTCATTTCACTGTTGTGTTTAGATCTTTTCGAAGCTTCTGCTGAATATTATCGGGTAAGTCATTAATGTATACCAGGAAAAGCTCACTTAAACGCTTCCTTTATGTAATAAACCAGTCGAGCTGTTTCGGTCGTACACACCTTCGACGATGAAGCCAGTCTGCCCGCCGATAAAGACGACCTCGACGCCAGCTTGGATGGTGAGCGTGGCTGACTGGGCAACTGTGATAGTTTGACGCACAACGTAAGGACTTCCAGCCAAGCCCCAGAATCGGTTTGTCTGAAAACAACACAGTGACGCACTAGCAACAGGGAAAGCGATTATTGTTGACATTGCGGTGATACAGCGACATCTGTCGTACATTCATGCAAATATTAAAAACAAGTTACACCTAAACATAACCAGTTTAATCATATGTTCATTCTTCACCCCTCGTTAGAACGTCAACGACAAACTCCTGTCTCGACCAGTAGACACTAAACAGTGTATGGCAAATGAATTCGTAAGGTGTTGAGTTTTAGGTGATACTGGTAACAATGAGACCCATTGTTGTTCCCAATTGTCATAAATGGTCGTACCGTGATGTCGCTAGTCACGCTGGTGTGAATGTTTGTGAGATTGTCCAGCGGACAGCCGTATAGTTCAATGCGCAAGGCTGGCCTGTATTGCCATGACGTCGGTAGTATGGCGAAGTAACGTGCCTACAGACAAATATAGAATGACATGGTTAATTATAGCCATAAAAGAAAACGAAATAACGTCTTTTTATGTGTATGATATGTTTTATAGAACATTTGAATAGTAAACAAGGTTTTATATAAATAGTAGCATCATTTTCATTCACGCAGATTATTTCAATCGTGCCCTTATACAGTAGTTGGCAAGTTACATATTTACCCCGTATGTGGGATATTTGATTTGCCATGGAATAGACAACAGCATGAATGTCGTTGTGTATTATCGCTTCCGAAAAAACTCTGCCAACGTTGGGTGAAAGAAGTGGTCTCAGTTTCGAAATAGCATCATAGAGACTCGAAGCTCGGTATTCTCTATTAACAATCCGGCGCTCTAACCGCGAACTAAAATTATTCCAGAACAGAGAGACCTTAGTTATGAAGAACGCCTAAAAGAATGTGGTTTAACAACTCTAGAGACAAGGAGGTTAAGAGGAGATCAGATTACATTTTTAAAGATATTGAATGGGTATGAAAATATTGATAGAAATGTGTTTTTCTCACTCAAGAAAAATAGCAGAACAAGAGGACATGAGGTAAAATTAGTAAATGATTAGTGTAGATTGGACATCAGGAAATACTCGTTCTCACAGAGGACAATAAATGAATGGAAGAAATTGTATACGGATTGTATAACTGCTAGCAGCATATATTTGTTTAAAAACAAGGTTGACACATATCTCAGGAGGGCGGGTTATAAGTAGATGAACATTGTTGGACTCTCGATAAGCCAATTCCTAGTCCACTTGCCATCTGGGCCTTTGGCTTGGATGGCAAATATTGTTAAATCTAAATCTTGTTAAATAGAAGCTACCCGGAATTACACATTTTATGATCTCCAGATGGCGAATGCGTCGAATGTCGACACTTGGCGGGATTTTCGTGTACTGCAAGTGGCTTATATTTCCTTCAATGATTTAGAACAGTGGATTCACCCTAGGAGAAATTTTGAGATTTCACAAGGGCAATGAAGGCCAAACTCAAAAAATAATAATTAGTGCACATATTCAGTTTTCAAACTTTTTTTTTATTGTTGTTTGGGTTATTTAATGTTTTTTTACCCTGCCAGTTGTACTTTTATACACGTATTATATATAAAAATAAATAAATTCCATCGTATCATTTATATGTTCTTTACATACATTCACAATATTATAATTTGCTGTTTAAGAAACCCGTTTAACTGGCGTCGAATAATGATTCGACAGATTAAATTAGCATTGGTTCTGACACTGGATCCATTCAAGCGGTATCCCTGCCGAGCTCCAGGTGGACGGTGTCCCTGCCGAGCTCCAGGTAGACGGTGTCCCTGCCGAGCTCCAGGTAGACGGTGTCCCTGCCGAGCTCCAGGTAGACGATGTCCCTGCCGAGCTCCAGGTAGACGATGTCCCTGCCGAGCTCCAGGTAGACGGTGTCCCTGCCGAGCTCCAGGTAGACGGTGTCCCTGCCGAGCTCCAGGTAGACGATGTCCCTGCCGAGCTCCAGGTAGACGATGTCCCTGCCGAGCTCAAGGTAGACGATGTCCCTGCCGAGTTCCAGGAAGACGGTGTCCCTGCCGAGCTCCAGGTAGACGATGTCCCTGCCGAGCTCCAGGTAGACGATGTCCCTGCCGAGCTCCAGGTAGACGGTGTCCCTGCCGAGCTCCAGGTAGACGGTGTCCCTACCGAGCTCCAGGTAGACGGTGTCCATGCCGAGCTCCAGGTAGACGATGTCCCTGCCGAGCTCCAGGTAGACGATGTCCCTGCCGAGCTCCAGGTAGACGATGTCCCTGCCGAGCTCCAGGAAGAGTTTTTTTAACTCTTGCACAATTCTTCAGGATGAGTTCAAATTCAGAGGACTAAGTGAGTTCTGGGTGGATATCCGCCCGTTATAACCTAGGCTTAGCAACAACGCCATTCCTGTGCTGATCCCGTTTTCCTCGATATACCTGTGTGAGTCGGGCTTTTCTTGCCAACTGGCAATAAAGCCAAAAACTCGAAGCAGGCTCAAAGTTGACTGTGATCTAAGGTGCGCTCTGTCAATCACAGGCCCACAAATAGCAGAACTTGCAGGGGAAAAACAGGGACAAGGATCTCACTGAGCCTCATTGTTGACTGTCGTAGTGGCTGCGATTTCTGTGATCTCACTGAGCCTCATTGGTGACTGTCGTAGTGGCTGCGACCTCCGTGATCTCACTGAGCCTCATTGGTGACTGTCGTAGTGGCTGTGACTTCCGTGATCTCACTGAGCCTCATTGGTGACTGTCGTAGTGGCTGCGACCTCCGTGATCTCACTGAGCCTCATTGGTGACTGTCGTAGTGGCTGTGACTTCCGTGATCTCACTGAGCCTCATTGGTGACTGTCGTAGTGGCTGCGACCTCCGTGATCTCACTGAGCCTCATTGGTGACTGTCGTAGTGGCTGTGACTTCCGTGATCTCACTGAGCCTCATTGGTGACTGTCGTAGTGGCTGCGACCTCCGTGATCTCACTGAGACTCATTGGTGACTGTCGTAGTGGCTGCGACTTCTGTGATCTCACTGAGCCTCATTGGTGACTGTCGTAGTGGTTGCGACTTCCGTGATCTCACTGAGCCTCATTGGTGACTGTCGTAGTGGCTGTGACTTCCTTGATCTCACTGAGCCTCATTGGTGACTGTCGTAGTGGCTGCGACTTCCGTGATCTCACTGAGCCTCATTGGTGACTGTCGTAGTGGCTGTGACTTCCGTGATCTCACTGAGCCTCATTGGTGACTGTCGTAGTGGCTGTGACTTCTGTGATCTCACTGAGCCTCATTGGTGACTGTCGTAGTGGCTGTGACTTCCGTGATCTCACTGAGCCTCATTGGTGACTGTCGTAGTGGCTGCGACCTCCGTGATCTCACTGAGCCTCATTGGTGACTGTCGTAGTGGCTGCGACCTCCATGATCTCACTGAGCCTCATTGGTGACTGTCGTAGTGGCTGTGACTTCCGTGATCTCACTGAGCCTCATTGGTGACTGTTGTAGTGGCTGTGACTTCCGTGATCTCACTGAGCCTCACTGGTGACTGTCGTAGTGGCTGTGACTTCCGTGATCTCACTGAGCCTCATTGGTGACTGTCGTAGTGGCTGCGACCTCCGTGATCTCACTGAGCCTCATTTGTGATTGTCGTAGTGGCTGTGACTTCCGTGATCTCACTGAGCCTCATTGGTGACTGTCGTAGTGGCTGTGACTTCCGTGATCTCACTGAGCCTCATTGGTGACTGTCGTAGTGGCTGTGACTTCCGTGATCTCACTGAGCCTCATTGGTGACTGTCGTAGTGGCTGTGACTTCCGTGATCTCACTGAGCCTCATTGGTGACTGTCGTAGTGGCTGTGACTTCCGTGATCTCACTGAGCCTCATTGGTGACTGTCGTAGTGGCTGTGACTTCCGTGATCTCACTGAGCCTCATTGGTGACTGTCGTAGTGGCTGTGACTTCCGTGATCTCACTGAGCCTCATTGGTGATTGTCGTAGTGGCTGCGACATCCGTGATCTCACTGAGCCTCATTGGTGACTGTCGTAGTGGCTGCGACCTCCGTGATCTCACTGAGCCTCATTGGTGACTGTCGTAGTGGCTGTGACTTCCGTGATCTCACTGAGCCTCATTGGTGACTGTCGTAGTGGCTGTGACTTCCGTGATCTCACTGAGCCTCATTGGTGATTATCGTAGTGGCTGCGACATCCGTGATCTCACTGAGCCTCATTGGTGACTGTCGTAGTGGCTGCGACTTCCGTGATCTCACTGAGCCTCATTGGTGACTGTCGTAGTGGCTGTGACTTCCGTGATCTCACTGAGCCCCATTGGTGACTGTCGTAGTGGCTGTGACTTCCGTGATCTCACTGAGCCTCATTGGTGACTGTCGTAGTGGCTGTGACTTCCGTGATCTCACTGAGCCTCATTGGTGACTGTCGTAGTGGCTGTGACTTCCGTGATCTCACTGAGCCTCATTGGTGACTGTCGTAGTGGCTGCGACCTCCGTGATCTCACTGAGCCTCATTGGTGATTGTCGTAGCGGCTGTGACTTCCGTGATCTCACTGAGCCTCATTGGTGACTGTCGTAGTGGCTGTGACTTCCGTGATCTCACTGAGCCTCATTGGTGACTGTCGTAGTGGCTGTGACTTCCGTGATCTCACTGAGCCTCATTGGTGACTGTCGTAGTGGCTGTGACTTCCGTGATCTCACTGAGCCTCATTGGTGACTGTCGTAGTGGCTGTGACTTCCGTGATCTCACTGAGCCTCATTGGTGACTGTCGTAGTGGCTGTGACTTCCGTGATCTCACTGAGCCTCATTGGTGATTGTCGTAGTGGCTGCGACATCCGTGATCTCACTGAGCCCTATTGGTAACTGTCGTAGTGGCTGTGACTTCCGTGATCTCACTGAGCCTCATTGGTGACTGTCGTAGTGGCTGTGACTTCCGTGATTTCACTGAGCCTCATTGGTGACTGTCGTAGTGGCTGCGACCTCCGTGATCTCACTGAGCCTCATTGGTGACTGTCGTAGTGGCTGCGACCTCCGTGATCTCACTGAGCCTCATTGGTGACTGTCGTAGTGGCTGTGACTTCCGTGATCTCACTGAGCCTCATTGGTGACTGTTGTAGTGGCTGTGACTTCCGTGATCTCACTGAGCCTCACTGGTGACTGTCGTAGTGGCTGTGACTTCCGTGATCTCACTGAGCCTCATTGGTGACTGTCGTAGTGGCTGCGACCTCCGTGATCTCACTGAGCCTCATTGGTGATTGTCGTAGTGGCTGTGACTTCCGTGATCTCACTGAGCCTCATTGGTGACTGTCGTAGTGGCTGTGACTTCCGTGATCTCACTGAGCCTCATTGGTGACTGTCGTAGTGGCTGTGACTTCCGTGATCTCACTGAGCCTCATTGGTGACTGTCGTAGTGGCTGTGACTTCCGTGATCTCACTGAGCCTCATTGGTGACTGTCGTAGTGGCTGTGACTTCCGTGATCTCACTGAGCCTCATTGGTGACTGTCGTAGTGGCTGTGACTTCCGTGATCTCACTGAGCCTCATTTGTGACTGTCGTAGTGGCTGTGACTTCCGTGATCTCACTGAGCCTCATTGGTGACTGTCGTAGTGGCTGTGACTTCCGTGATCTCACTGAGCCTCATTGGTGATTGTCGTAGTGGCTGCGACATCCGTGATCTCACTGAGCCTCATTGGTGACTGTCGTAGTGGCTGCGACCTCCGTGATCTCACTGAGCCTCATTGGTGACTGTCGTAGTGGCTGTGACTTCCGTGATCTCACTGAGCCTCATTGGTGACTGTCGTAGTGGCTGTGACTTCCGTGATCTCACTGAGCCTCATTGGTGACTGTCGTAGTGGCTGTGACTTCCGTGATCTCACTGAGCCTCATTGGTGACTGTCGTAGTGGCTGTGACTTCCGTGATCTCACTGAGCCTCATTGGTGACTGTCGTAGTGGCTGTGACTTCCGTGATCTCACTGAGCCTCATTGGTGATTGTCGTAGTGGCTGCGACATCCGTGATCTCACTGAGCCTCATTGGTGACTGTCGTAGTGGCTGCGACCTCCGTGACCTCACTGAGCCTCATTGGTGACTGTCGTAGTGGCTGTGACTTCCGTGATCTCACTGAGCCTCATTGGTGACTGTCGTAGTGGCTGTGACTTCCGTGATCTCACTGAGCCTCATTGATGATTATAGTAGTGGCTGCGACATCCGTGATCTCACTGAGCCTCATTGGTGACTGTCGTAGTGGCTGCGACTTCCGTGATCTCACTGAGCCTCATTGGTGACTGTCGTAGTGGCTGTGACTTCCGTGATCTCACTGAGCCCCATTGCTGACTGTCGTAGTGGCTGTGACTTCCGTGATCTCACTGAGCCTCATTGGTGACTGTCGTAGTGGCTGTGACTTCCGTGATCTCACTGAGCCTCATTGGTGACTGTCGTAGTGGCTGTGACTTCCGTGATCTCACTGAGCCTCATTGGTGACTGTCGTAGTGGCTGCGACCTCCGTGATCTCACTGAGCCTCATTGGTGATTGTCGTAGTGGCTGTGACTTCCGTGATCTCACTGAGCCTCATTGGTGACTGTCGTAGTGGCTGTGACTTCCGTGATCTCACTGAGCCTCATTGGTGACTGTCGTAGTGGCTGTGACTTCCGTGATCTCACTGAGCCTCATTGGTGACTGTCGTAGTGGCTGTGACTTCCGTGATCTCACTGAGCCTCATTGGTGACTGTCGTAGTGGCTGTGACTTCCGTGATCTCACTGAGCCTCATTGGTGACTGTCGTAGTGGCTGTGACTTCCGTGATCTCACTGAGCCTCATTGGTGATTGTCGTAGTGGCTGCGACATCCGTGATCTCACTGAGCCCTATTGGTGACTGTCGTAGTGGCTGTGACTTCCGTGATCTCACTGAGCCTCATTGGTGACTGTCGTAGTGGCTGTGACTTCCGTGATTTCACTGAGCCTCATTTGTGACTGTCGTAGTGGCTGCGACCTCGGTGATCTCACTGAGCCTCATTGGTGACTGTCGTAGTGGCTGCGACCTCCGTGATCTCACTGAGCCTCATTGGTGACTGTCGTAGTGGCTGTGACTTCCGTGATCTCACTGAGCCTCATTGGTGACTGTCGTAGTGGCTGTGACTTCCGTGATCTCACTGAGCCTCACTTGTGACTGTCGTAGTGGCTGTGACTTCCGTGATCTCACTGAGCCTCATTGGTGACTGTCGTAGTGGCTGTGACTTCCGTGATCTCACTGAGCCTCATTGGTGACTGTCGTAGTGGCTGTGACTTACGTGATCTCACTGAGCCTCATTGGTGATTATCGTAGTGGCTGCGACATCCGTGATCACACTGAGCCTCATTGGTGACTGTCGTAGTGGCTGCGACTTCCGTGATCTCACTGAGCCTCATTGGTGACTGTCGTAGTGGCTGTGACTTCCGTGATCTCACTGAGCCCCATTGGTGACTGTCGTAGTGGCTGTGACTTCCGTGATCTCACTGAGCCTCATTGGTGACTGTCGTAGTGGCTGTGACTTCCGTGATCTCACCTCACTGAGCCTCATTGGTGACTGTCGTAGTGGCTGTGACTTCCGTGATCTCACTGAGCCTCATTGTTGACTGTCGTAGTGGCTGCGACCTCCGTGATCTCACTGAGCCTCATTGGTGATTGTCGTAGTGGCTGTGACTTCCGTGATCTCACTGAGCCTCATTGGTGACTGTCGTAGTGGCTGTGACTTCCGTGATCTCACTGAGCCTCATTGGTGACTGTCGTAGTGGCTGTGACTTCCATGATCTCACTGAGCCTCATTGGTGATTGTCGTAGTGGCTGTGACTTCCGTGATCTCACTGAGCCTCATTGGTGACTGTCGTAGTGGCTGTGACTTCCGTGATCTCACTGAGCCTCATTGGTGACTGTCGTAGTGGCTGTGACTTCCATGATCTCACTGAGCCTCATTGGTGACTGTCGTAGTGGCTGTGACTTCCGTGATCTCACTGAGCCTCATTGGTGACTGTCGTAGTGGCTGTGACTTCCGTGATCTCACTGAGCCTCATTGGTGACTGTCGTAGTGGCTGTGACTTCCGTGATCTCACTGAGCCTCATTGGTGACTGTCGTAGTGGCTGTGACTTCCGTGATCTCATTAAGCCTCATTGGTGATTGTCGTAGTGGCTGCGACATCCGTGATCTCACTGAGCCCTATTGGTGACTGTCGTAGTGGCTGTGACTTCCGTGATCTCACTGAGCCTCATTGGTGACTGTCGTAGTGGCTGCGACCTCCGTGATCTCACTGAGCCTCATTGATGACTGTCGTAGTGGCTGTGACTTCCGTGATCTCACTGAGCCCCATTGGTGACTGTCGTAGTGGCTGTGACTTCCGTGATCTCACTGAGCCTCATTGGTGACTGTCGTAGTGGCTGTGACTTCCGTGATCTCACTGAGCCTCATTGGTGACTGTCGTAGTGGCTGTGACTTCCGTGATCTCACTGAGCCTCATTGGTGACTGTCGTAGTGGC
>OY759275.1:45236456-45328956 GCA_963662155.1 Lamellibrachia columna
GTATCATAGCTTGTTTACACAATGACATGTCCCAGTTTGTCATCCTATTGCTTGGATTCTATCATTACGTGTGGACCTACCGTAATGGGAGACTGTAACGTGAGTGTGACGGTCCGGTAGCGGTCAGAGTTGCCCTGCTGGAGCCGTCCAGACTCGTAGAACTTCCACATGAGTCCGTCGACGCTGTAGAGCAGTTTGAAGGCGCTCGTGTAACAGTCGCAGGCACGCCATCCTCCCTGAATGGCCAGCTTCGAGAGCTGGTGTGTCCTCAGCAGATCCACTTGCAAGAACGGATGTGTGTCATATTTATATGCGACCCAGGCACTGCGACCGTCTGTTAAATAAAAAAACTACAACTGTATGACAACAACAATAATAATAATAATAAATAAAAATAATATTATGTCCTTCCCTCGCGCATATCAAGGCCGTATAAATCAAATAATGGTGTCTATAGTCACCCTATCAAATCAGACTGGCATTGAAATAGTGGGGAATACGGGGTTCCTTTAAGCGAAGGAGCTGTGACGCATGCAGATGAAATAGGCTTTGTTTACCGGGGTGGATCTAGGATTTGACCAACGAGGGGGCGTAGCTAGGGGGTCCGGGAATGTAATTATTATTCTTGAAATGCTGTATGCTGGGACATTACGTAGTGAAAGTATGCTTAGGTGGATGATCTGTGAACCACCCTGGAAAATGTTATCATCATATTCATAAACAAACACAATCAGATCAAGGAACACGTTGGAAGGTATAACTTGTTAGTTGTGTACGTGTATGTAATGTACGTGTGTGTGTGTTGTACGTGTGTGTGTTGTACGTGCATGTTTGGTGCGTGTATGTATGGGATGTGTGTATCAATCAGCAGCAGTTCGATGAGCGTTCAGAGCATTAATGAAAAGCATTATTCTTGGGTGTTTCCTGTGGTACTTGTCAATAATTGCTTGGAATTCGTGTTTGATGTCCTTGTGTAGACGAAGTAGCACCAAGGCACTGAGGCGATCCTGGCGGCTGGTGTTCTGCGTTACGGTTTTCACTGGTTTTAGTGCAGAAATAGTTCGCTGAACTCTAGCCGATGTGACCAATATTTGCACCGGCAAGTGAAAAGGCGGAAAATATTTGGGAACATGTACTCATTGTTTTCTGTAGATTATAGGTTTTTTTTTTCTTCTGACGAATCCGATTTCTTCTTCCACTGTCTGACTTCAGCAGGCACGGACACTGGGTTGGCCGATCATGACAATATCATTATTGGAAGTCGGCTGTGTTGGCATGTGTCAGTTTGCCCACGTTACTGAGCAGGTGCTTCAGCTCGAGCGCAGCTTTCCATATAATCGCATTGAATCTAGTGTCATATTCCTTGAGAAAATGGTCTAGAAATGATAGAGAAACTAAGCGTCGCCAGTATATTTCTGGGGTGTCTGCCTCTACGTTGTTTCTCGTGGTCTGTCTCCCACAGTGCCATGAGATCGAGAGCACTGTCCTGGCAATGTTGACCAACTCTTCAGTCATCCTGTATATCTCATTTCTTCGTAGACCTGGAGAACATCCTGCGTAGAACGCTGGTACAGTTTGCTGAGGTCTATGATGAAGACAGAGACGTCGACTCAGCGTCAGCGCTCTACGTAGACCTGGAGAACATCCTGCGTAGAACGCTGGAACAGCTTGCTGAGGTCTATGATGAAGACAGAGACGTCGACTCAGCGTCAGCGCTCTACGTAGACCTGGAGAACATCCTGCGTAGAACGCTGGAACAGCTTGCTGAGGTCTATGGTGAAGACAGAGACGTCGACTCAGCGTCAGCGCTCTACGTAGACCTAGAGGACATCCTGCGTAGAACGCTGGTACAGCTTGCTGAGGTCTATGATGAAGACAGAGACGTCGACTCAGCGTCAGCGCTCTACGTAGACCTGGAGAACATCCTGCGTAGAACGCTGGAACAGCTTGCTGAGGTCTATGGTGAAGACAGAGACGTCGACTCAGCGTCAGCGCTCTACGTAGACCTAGAGGACATCCTGCGTAGAACGCTGGTACAGCTTGCTGAGGTCTATGATGAAGACAGAGACGTCGACTCAGCGTCAGCGCTCTACGTAGACCTGGAGAACATCCTGCGTAGAACGCTGGAACAGCTTGCTGAGGTCTATGGTGAAGACAGAGACGTCGACTCAGCGTCAGCGCTCTACGTAGACCTAGAGGACATCCTGCGTAGAACGCTGGTACAGCTTGCTGAGGTCTATGATGAAGACAGAGACGTCGACTCAGCGTCAGCGCTCTACGTAGACCTGGAGGACATCCTGCGTATAACGCTGGTACAGCTTGCTGAGGTCTATGATGAAGACAGAGACGTCGACTCAGCGTCAGCGCTCTACGTAGACCTGGAGGACATCCTGCGTAGAACGCTGGTACAGCTTGCTGAGGTCTATGGTGAGCGACTGCTCCGCTATGCGGTGGGCCAATGCCGCATCCCGCGTATGAGTAAGTTTGGGCCTGAGCATGATGCGATGGGGACGGAAGAATGACCACATAGAGATGATGTGGCATATCAAGCTTCGGACGACAGAGACGCGACGTCGACTCAGCGTCAGCGTTCTACGCGACGATGGAACGGGGGCACAGTTCGATGCCGCCGCCCGCCAAGCGCTCGCAGGGACACGTGGCGGGTCCACAGAGCAGCGGGTCCACGGAACGTCTGAAGGCGGCAACCGCAGTTGCAGCCGAGCGGACATTGCAGCCAGAGCCTGCGTATACAGCTGCGACGAGACGACGGCGGAGACATCATACAGATTGAACTGGTGCAGAGAATTGAGAGAAAAGCGTGGAATATCGATTAGAATAAGTATTACTATAGCATATATATTATACGCAAACTTATTGTAGACATATATTATTAGAATAAAGTTGTTAATATTTAGTTAGAGGCAGTATTTTAGCGAGAAGTCCTGGGCTGAGGTTCAGGCGGATAGTTTTAGTTTTGAGTGTAGGGTATGTGTGAAGACGAAGAGACTAGAGGTGAAGATGGAACAGATGAGGCAGCTCGTTGTGGCAATTGTGGGGAGGGAATAGGTGGGTTGTACCAGTGCTTCTGGTGGGGGGGGGGCAGTGGATGATAAAGTGGGGGAAGACGATGAGAGAGATGGTAAGAAGAGCTCACGTCAGCATGGAAGGAGGCTGATAGGAGGTAAGGTGACAGGTCGTAAGGAGACGGGACGTAAGGGAACGGGACGTAAGGAGACTAGGCGAAAGGAGAAGGGAATGAAGGAATCGGGAGAGAAGTCAACAGGAACGAAGAAGATGGGAGTGGGGAGACGGGAGCGAATGAGACGGAAGGGAAGGAGACGGGAGGGAAGGAGACGGGAGTGAAGGCGATGGGAGAGAGGGAGACAGGAGTGAAGGCGATTGGAGAGAGGGAGACGGGAGTGAAGGCGATGGGAGAGAGGGAGACGAGAGTGAAGGCGATGGGAGAGAGGGAGACGGGAGTGAAGGCGAAAGGAACGAATGTGTCAGGAGTGAGGGCGACAGGCGCGCAAGATAGCCAGGAGGTGATGTCACTCGATACTCGCATCTATGTTCTCGTAAGCATCCATTACAGACATGTTCAGGCATTTGCGGTGTCTCAGTAATAATAAGTGCCTCACTGGCGGGTTAATACCGGACAAGTTTCTACGGACTACTTCTTCCAAATTCACCAATTCCAACAATTGAAATTTGTCACAGATCGGAGATCGTGTGACGTTGTATATAATTAGCTTGTTTACTTTAGTCACCTAGCGATTAAAATTCTGGTAAGAGTCGTGCTAGTGGCGCCGAGTAGCGACCGATGGCTAATATAGAGATTGGAAATTTACTTGTTTCCAACTGATTAATATATCAACGAAATGTTATCATGTTTGGTATGGTTGGAAAACTAGTTGTCTACTGAAATTGTTTATCATATCCTAATTATAGTGAAGAACGAATAATGTTAGATACAGTCGAGGGTGTTGTTTTGTGTTGGTGACAGCATAGGGCCAGGTAAACATCTTTACTTTGACACCTTCGAATAACAGAGGGAGCTAAAGGAGTGTTTAAAGTGGTTTTCTGTTATACATCTGGTAGCAGATACATCTTGATGTATACCATTGTAATGTGTGCATTGTAGAGATTCCTGTGACATACATTTTGTCATGTGATTTGAATGGTTGATACTGGGGTGTTTAATACACACATTGCATAACTATTCACAAGTTAACTTTGTAATTTGTATAAGCAACCAAGCCTTTCTGTGGTCTGCGGGCTCTTATATGCACCAACACGATTGGTTAATCCGCTGTGAGACGACGGCTGCAATTGGTGATAGTGTAAGTATAAAATAGCTACGGGCGTTGAAACAGCAGAGGAACTCCAGCCATGTGACAGGTTGCAAATAACATCTAAGAATGTACTCTCGGAATAGCCCTACTCGCCCAACATATTCGCGGACGTTGGAGGCAAAGAGTCGCTGAGCCATAGACGCTAACTTCCGCCGCCGTCCACCCTCGCTTGCCGCGACCACCGTGGACAGCCGCACTGCCAGCTGCCACTACCGACAGCACTCGCCGAGCACGCTGTACGCAAGACAGCACTCGCCGAGCACGCCGTACGCAAGACAGCACTCGCCGAGCAGGCCGTACGCAAGACAGCACTCGCCGAGCAGGCCGTACGCAAGACTACACTCGCCGAGCACGCCGTACGCAAGACAGCACTCGCCGAGCACGCCGTACGCAAGACAGCACTCGCCGAGCACGCCGTACGCAAGACAGCACTCGCCGAGCACGCCGTACGCAAGACAGCACTCGCCGAGCACGCCGTACGCAAGACAGCACTCGCCGAACACGCCGGGTACTTTGTTTCACACATTAGTTTCACCTTTCCACATCAACTTCTTCAAGCCTTCACGCTTCCTTCTGATGTTAAACTCTTCTGTAGATTACTCTAGTCATCGTTGTCTCTTGGGTGAATATTTAAAGAATACAGCAATGGTCTGCAAGGTAGACATCATGTTTTCTACTTCAGGAAGATAATAAGATAGATAATAACTAGTATGGTTTATTCACAGTAACACATTAAATTTCATATGCTCGCAACACATTCGTTTGGGCCGAGATCATTACGCCCGTTGTGTCTGAGGCCGAAGTTACGTGTGTTGCGGGCCGAACTCTCTACAGAATGCTGTTCGAATTCACCGGGCCGAATTCACCGTGAGCCGATATCAGCTTACTAGCTGATAGCTCGTTGACAGCTCGGTTCGATCCAAGGTGAACCGTGGTCATCGACACCCGTGTTGCTACCTGTGTTCTACGGATTGGTGACATCAACATAGCTTCCACTACTGGAAATAATGTGGCCACATCATCCTATTTCAAAGAGATTTTAACACCAGGATAACCCAGAGCTGCACCTTTCCTGGTCCGGATAGCAATCGAACACGTTTTGTCTTTGTTTCCTTTTCTTTCTTCCAATAATTGGCAAGATCCATTTGTTAGGATATTTACGCCAATGGTAGTTTAGAGAATGAGATCACCAGCACTACGAGTCAACAACAGGTTTTTTACATATCCTTATGTGGGTATTTTACTTATTCTGGCATAGACACCAGGAAGAAGGCACCAACGGCTTTTAGCGTCTCTTGACATTGGCTCTTGAACTGGAACCAACTACATGCTTCTCTATTTTTACTACTGTTTGCATTATAATCAAATGCCGCACAATAAACCATTACGACGCCCGCTTCTAAATGACCGCTATCACTGTCTACTGTACGGTAAATGGACGGAAAGTCCCAGTCCCGTAGCATTTCCTTGTCATCAGTGACGTCACATCGAAGCTTGCCAACAAGCGCGGGAAACATATGCATAATCGAGGCAAGCCGGTAGAACAGCGTATCATTTGGAATTATTAATCAATGGAATTCTAATGAATTTTTCGGTGTTGTGGAAATGGAAATATACTACAAAGTGTAATATAATATGATGTCAAGCAATCGTTGTTTTTATTTCCTTTCAGGGTCGACTTTGACAATTTGCATCGCACTAGCTATTGAAAGATAAGTCAGCAAACAGTTAGAGCACGTCTTCCCGACCCACCTGAGCGATAACGGTTCAGTCTCGCGCGATGTGCTTGTTTACCATGTGTCGCCGAAGAGGCGCTGAACTGACCATCAAGGATCGTCCCCTGTTCTATGCCGAGTGCCGTGTCGCAACCAGTGGATGAGTTGCCTGGAACGAGAACGTGAGAAAAAACGCTTTACTAACGTGCATTTATTCCGGCTATTTGCTACTTATCAACGCGATGGAAACATGTACAATGTAAATCATATGATAGTGTATGGAAGTGAAAAGAATGTTGCACATGGTGGCAGAACAAACAAAAGTAGTTCCTCTTTAAGTCGCTAGGCGGCGAGTGAGTGACCGATATCGGAGTCCCTTCTAGATACTTTCACACAGGGATGGAAACCCAGGGTTTCCCAATGTCTATTTTTAGCAACCTCCGAAATATGGGGCCTCTCTTGCTCATCCTTCTCCACCTGTTAACTACTGACGAATACATTGCAGCATATGTTATCCGCCAAATTTAGTAACTGGAACTAGAAGTGTGCTGATATCTTCTTTGGTAAAACTGAGCTGAAATAAGAAAACTTAAATTGAATACGAATCACCTGAGAAATCGGAAAGGGAAATAGAACAGACAATCTGGGTAGGCCAAATGTCTGATCTCGGACATGATGGACGACGAACTCGGCAACAAGAGGTAAACAAAATAATTAATTCATTAATAATGAACATCCAGAAGAACAATTTGGCAATTATTCGAATATATAGTGAAAGAACGAACGGACGAATGATTCAAAATGTCCGATACCTTGACTACGGCTGAATTATGATATTGTTGATAAGTGCGTAGTCGAGACGAATTCCCGACATTAACGTCTCACCTGGTGTAAATCCTGCTGGTTGCACTTTCATCGTCACAATCTTGTACGACACGTCCGACCCCTTCCACGACTTCCACGCAACTCCTTTTGTGTGCTGAACACTTTCGCCCTCCTGATAATATTGTCCGTTCAGGTTTGAATGATAAGTAGACCTGTACCACCACGCTCCGTGATACTTGATTGAACAGGAACCGTAAATTGCATCGTGATCCGCGTCTTTAGTACTGAATGGCCTGTCCTTGTGGTCTGACAGAGAATCGCCTGAAAGTGTGAACAAAGTCCACATCTGAATATGAATCGTATCTGACCGCCTTACAAAGCAACACTCTCCATATATGTATGGCGAGTGGACAGACAAGACAGACAAGACAAGTGGACAGACAACACTCTCCATATATGTATGGCGAGTGGACAGACAAGACAGACAAGACAAGTGGACAGACAACACTCTCCATATATGTATGGCGAGTGGACAGACAAGACAGACAAGACAAGTGGACAGACAACACTCTCCATATATGTATGGCGAGTGGACAGACAAGACAGACAAGACAAGTGGACAGACAACACTCTCCATATATGTATGGCGAGTGGACAGACAAGACAGACAAGACAAGTGGACAGACAACACTCTCCATATATGTATGGCGAGTGGACAGACAAGCCGCAGTCTTATGGAAAGTCAAACATGTGTCCATCTGTGTTAGTCCAGCATTTACACAATCGGTAGATATTATGTTTCATTATTTCTTGTCCTATGTGAAAAATAGTGCTTTTCATATTCAATATATAGTGGTACTTTAATAATGCTACTTCGTGTCCCGTTGAGCAATTCAATTTGACTCTGCTCTTGATCGCATTGTCTCCAACATTGTTAAACTACATTAATTTGTTTTTTCTCATATAGAATAAGATTATATAGTAGCTCTAGTTAATATATTATTTCTAGCTTATACAGATGTCAAGTATCTAAACGATGTTCAAAGTGGCTCAATTTAAGGGCGGGCAGCAAATTGATATTCAACCCTCGTGAAATGACGTTGGCTGTAATGATCACAATAATGAAGTCAGGTATAAAATATATAGATAAGTTTTAATGTTCCCAAAACATAACTCTTATTCCAAACAATTCAGGGGGAACACCCGGTAGAAACCCTATTAATGATATGTTTTCCAATCGCTACCCTCAAATTACTCTATCGACTCGTTTGCTATAACACTGTACGACACACTCCCGATTACCAGGAGATAAAAGTAATAACACATCAGTATACAGCAAACTAATCGAGTGTAAACAAAATGTACTCAATCGATCCTGTTAAGTCCGTGAACGATATCCTGCTCTATTCCACCAATGTCTACTAATGTTCACATATGTGAGTTCGTCGTCCACAGTGTGGCACGGCTAATGGAAGCCCTCGGCCCGGCACGTCTATTCACGTCTCGCTGATCAGTGTGTTATCTCTGAATGCAGGAGACTTGTGCGCTCTCACGCACAATCTTTCATCGTCCCGTAAACTTCGTTACATCGAGGAAGGACCTTCACGTTGTTTCCACTCTCTGATTCACAACATCGGTGTGTTTACTCACGTCGACTTTATTTATTTCACGTTCGCATGACACTTTGAGCGAATCTTCACGGTTCCTCCGAACTTCACTATCAGAGAGTCCTCTCTGGTTTACTTTTCATGACTAACTTTCGAAGGTTTACCACACGCACACGTTTACTTTGGCTAACCGAATGCTTCAACTCTAACTTAACTCTTACTCTTTGTCAACGTCATCGGAGCGCGTCTCGCTCACACGACCTGCATTTATTTTATAGCAATTTTCCTCGGACGAGTCAAGCAGGTAAACACCCTTAAAATCACCCCTAATTGCAATAGTGTGCTCGTCGATGGTGACATAAATCTCTTCATTTAGAATTATATAGGGAGAAAGACCTAATTACACACATAATATGTGTGTAATTAGGCCTTTCTTCCTATATACAATACAAAACAATAAAGAAGACGTCTATAGCGCCAACATTCTCAGAAACCCGAGCTCAGAGCGCACCAATACCAAAGTGTTAGAAAAATTCTTAATCCAGATTCAGTTCCAATTTGTCAACAGTGATGGTGTGGCGCTAAGGAGCTAAGGACGATATGCAATAATCCTCCTATTTACCCGAATAAATCTGTACAACACATATTCTGATATCTTAAAAGCGAGTACACCACTCACCCGCAGTGCTTGACACGAGGTATGCCACCAATCGCAAAGCATAGTTCGTGGATTCAGCGTCTATCGAGAAGCCAACGTATTCGGCGAATTTCGTCTCTCTATCGAACGTTTCCATGTCAATCCGAAGAATGTGGTTGCCATTGTTAGTCAGCGAGTGAATGTTTTCATTTCCCAACCAAAACTCGCCACTCGTCGAACCAAAGCCGTTCTTGTAGTCGACCCAGTCACGGTAGAAATCAACGGAACCGTCAAGTCGTCGCTGGAAGACCTGTTGCCACCGGTCAAAGTCCAGGCGAGAAACACACGAAAGTTCTATGGTGAACTCACAAAGTTCTATGGTGAGCTCACAAAGTTCTATGGTGAGCTCACAAAGCGAATCCGCTTTATTTATCAGATGGCTACAATAAATTATGATTGAAATGACTAAAAAATAATGTAGGTTCTTGTCACTTGACGAAAGGACTGTGGATGAAGGAGGCATATACTATAATTATCATATCGTAATACATTGTTAGAAACGATTAGGCGGACGTTGTTTCCTATGCAATTACATTTCCGTATGTCATACACAATTGATTCATACACAAGTAACAGACTTATTATTCGAATACTAATAATAATGAACTTCTGTAACGCCTATTTTCTCAGGAACCTGAGCTCAGAGGCGCAACGAAACACATTCATTAAAGCGAAACAAAAGTCATGGTTTTGGGGCTATGCAAAAAATATAAAAACTAACCAGGAGTAACTAAAATCAAGAATATAACGCCAGTGGTTTACTCTTAATTTCAAGAGTCAGCAAGGGGGCAAAAGATAAACCCAGAAGAATTCTCCCAAACCACTTTGTGACAGTCTTGTTTTGTAATTCTTTGTAAACTCAATTTAATGTGATATTATTAGTAGCGAGAAACGTCTAGGGAAAAAATAAACGACACGTCACCAATCATACCATTGATGTCTTGAAATAAGCCAATCTTTGGAAAAATATCCGATATTTCCAACGGCTGTTGGACATTTATTCATGTGAAATTTGCTTAGTGATTGCGATTCATGTATATCAGCAGGTGTTATGTGTACAAATATCCGTTAGGCATTTCCAACCTCCAACCCATCAATATACATGAAACCCATATCATTTAAGTCAAATTTAATATTACTGCAAGTCACACTCTTTGTAGCAACTTTTTTATGGAATGTAGTAGAATTGTTTGTGACATTTGACTCATTAACATGTGTATTCTTGATGTGGAAAATGAAAGATCCCATGCCCTTTGAGGGCTGCTGGAAAGTTGGTAACCCGCCCACCCAGTTTACCCGCTAGTTTGTGGGGTGCGGGTAGGTTGTTGCTGGGGCAAAGCGAACGCGGGTATCAATAGTTTATATTCGAGGCGGGTGTGGGAATTAAAGACGTGCACGCCAACACATACATAAAACACCCGCACGTAATCACGTACGTAATCACGTACGTATGTACGTACGTATTATTACGTGTTATTATTACGTTATTAATATAGATATATTCTCACCGTCCATCCACCACGGTCTGTCGTGAGGTCGCAGTAGACTTGCAGTGGCCGTCCGCTCGGGTAGATGGTGTAGACGCCGTCTGTGACGGCGCCGCCATGTTGGATCTGTGCACAATTTGCTGGCAGCGATTCGTCTACAAAACAGATCCTGTTCTGCAGCACAACGTTTAAACGAAACATTGCACTAATTTCATTAATATGCCTGCGCTTATGCCGGTACTTTATATATATATATATATATATATATATATATATATATATATATATATATATATATACATATATACATATATATATATATATATATATATATATATATGTATATATATATGTATATATGTATATATATATATATATATATATATATATATATATATATATATATATATATATATATATATATATATATATATATGTATATATATATATATATATATATATATATATATATGTACATATATATATATATATATATATATATACATATATATATATATATATATGTATATATATATATATATATATATATATATATATATATGTATATATGTATATATATATATATATATATATATATATAAAGTACCGGCATAAGCGCAGGCATATTAATGAAATTAGTGCAATGTTTCGTGTAAACGTTGTTGTTATATATATATATATATATATATATATATATATATATATATATATATATATATATATATATATATATATATATATATATATATATATATATATATATATATAATATTATATGTAGATATGTGACTTACTTTGCTCGGCACTGCACACTCGAGGACCAACCAGCAGCGACGCGACCAACACGCAGCTGGCGTAGAACCCAAATCGGGTCATTTTCTTAGATGTTCAGCTTTCTTTCAAGTTGCACGTTCTCTCTCTAGCCTGATGGCTCTCACTCCACAGCCATCGTCGCCGTCGTGGCTCTGACTGTCCTCGCCAACGTCTGTCCGATGTATTGTAATGCTGCCGACGAAATCAATCATTTACAGACGTCAACAGTCGTTGTTCACACCATCGGCAACGTGAACACTCTGCGTTAGTTGAACCGATTCGACTTTTAACTCAAAGCCAATCATTCTAAAATGTTAATTGAACCATTTATGTTTGGTATTCAGGAACGACATACACAACTAAGCTTCACTGATGCAAAAATAACCGTTGTTGTTTTTGTCAAATCTAGAAATGATACAAATATAGTAATTAATAAAAGCAACATGGTTTGTCGTTATATTTTCTGGTTAGCCAATCAGTCGATGTACTTTGAGCGGCGAAATGGAAGTTTCTGCTGTGGCTCTTGGTTTTGCGTTGAATGTTTTACGTTCAATGGCATAGACAGCAGGTTGTAAGAACGTTCAGCGTAGTGTCTCATCCAATAGACAAACACGCCTATATGCCAGGTTGTAAGAACTTTCAGCGTAGTGTCTCATCCAATAGACAAGCAGGTTGTAAGAACGTTCAGCGTAGTGTCTCATCCAATAGACAAGCAGGTTGTAAGAACTTTCAGCGTAGTGTCTCATCCAATAGACAAGCAGGTTGTAAGAACTTTCAGCGTAGTGTCTCGTCCAATAGACAAGCAGGTTGTAAGAACGTTCAGCGTAGTGTCTCATCCAATAGACAAGCACGCCTATATGCCAGATGCTAAATGATTGAACATATGGTACCCAATTATTTAAAGAAACGATTTGGTTAGGCAATTATTCTGTATTGGTGCTTCATGTTTATGCGGAGAGAACGACATTATTGTGCCCGCATATAAGTTCCCGCTTAATTGCATACCTATATTAACGACACCATTTTGATACCATATGCTAGAATTGGTTGCGTTCGCGTGGGAAGAACAAGGTAAATATGACAAAAAGACCTCCCCATCATCACCAACTAATGATTATAATCACAATACCTGATACATTAAGTTTAATAATCTAGAGTAATACCTATGACGTCGATGAAGAGTCTTGGGAGTAGGTATCCGTCTTTTCATATCAACAATTGAGTCTGCTGCAGTATGAATGTGAAGACTGGACAATGACGTTTACCCTAGAAAGGGTTTATATGATGCACCAGATGTGATGGCGTTGAACACACACTCGACCCAGCACGACACTAACAGCAAACTGTATGACGAGTTAACTCGCAGATAAGATCAGGGAGAGTTAAATGTTAATTTTTATAAGTTAAATTTAAGCTTTGGGATCGGCTAAAGCTGTTGAACTTGTTATAATAATATGACTAAAAATCAGATTGATGTACCTTACTACACGTGCTGGTATGGCATCATGTTGGTATGGCATCATGTTGGTATGGCATCATGTTGGTATGGCATCATGTTGCATCGACTTATTTGAGATAACGGCACTAATAGTTGGATATGTCGAAATAGAGGGGTGGGGTGCGCTTTGCCCCACCCTACTCTGTCTATATCCTTCTTACGATATGGTCTCAAAGCACGGACAAGGTATTCTGAATGAGGCTTAGGCCTAACTGTTGCTTTATATGGAGGTGTAATTAGCTCTTGTTTGTATCTTGTATGTTATATTTCTCCTAATGAACCCAATAATTTGATTACTATTTGAAGGTGCAATACCACACTGTTCTGAAACTTTCAAGTCTTCATTAGTTGTTACTCCTAAGTCATTTTGTCTTACGGTAATACTTAGAACACTCCCACACCAATCTTATGCAACTCGAATTTGTGCTGTTCACTTGTACGCCAACCGTTATCGCCCAATACCTTCAGTTTGGCCTTAGGCATATCGCGATGTAAATGAGCAAATAGGCTCATGAACTGTTTGTAATTATTTAAAGTGGAATTATATAACAACTTAGGTTAGACAATGTTATCGAACAGATTCAACTGACGTTTGCTATCTAGACCAGTACCACCGCTCTACCTGACAAACGCAGTATCGTCAATGTAAAGTAATATCTATTGCACTCTTTAGGTGGCGCCACTGGTGCTCAGATTCATTTGTCCCACACAACATGGGACGACCAAGCCACCAATACGTTGTGCTATACGTTTATTGGACTTTGAGAACTTATGCTACGATCCCTTATTCTCAAACGACACCGAGGTGCTAAAACTGCCCACACTGCAATCGACTGGCCAGCTTCGAGTGACTCCAACACAATGTACGGAAGTGCGCGATATCAAAATCGTCTCGAACAATGCATATTTATAGTAGTTGCATTTTTACTATGGTTCTGAAATGCTTGTATTATTTAGTTAAAACGTGTGTATATGTAACTACGTTAGTCGCTTCCGCCTTAGATGAAAATAAGTAGGCCAAGTAGTCATAATTTAAAGAAATGTGCGTTTAAACACATCTACACGTTGCCGTGTGTCTACAACATAACAACACATACGTAATGCGTAATCCTCACTAACACATATTACATATATATGTGTGCGTGTTCGTGTTCGTGTTCGTGTGCGTGTGCGTGTGCGTGTGCGTGTGCGTGTGCGTGTGCGTGTGCGTGTGCGTGTGCGTGTGCGTGTGCGTGTGCGTGTGCGTGTGCGTGTGCGTGTGCGTGTGCGTGTGCGTGTGCGTGTGCGTGTGCGTGTGCGTGTGCGTGTGCGTGTGCGTGTGCGTGTGCGTGTGCGTGTGCGTGTGCGTGTGCGTGTGCGTGTGCGTGTGCGTGTGCGTGTGCGTGTGTGTGTGTGAGTGTGTGTGCAAATATGCTTATATTCATATATATATATATATATATATATATATATATATATATATATATATATATATATATATATATATATATATATATATATTTACCCTCGACAGTAAACGTAACTGGCAATATGTAAGTTGCTAGCGTCGCAGTGTCACGCAGTGTGTCTCCCACGAATGCGCATCTCCATTAAAACTAGTTAACTCCGCCCACATTATGGTAATTACCAGGAGGCTCCTGTATAAAATATACCTTTGTATTTCATGGTAAATACCATGTTGTTTTAAAACAGGGAAACCATGGTAAAATACCGTGTTGTTTTGAAACAGGGAAACCATGGTAAAATACCGTGGTGTTTTGAAACAGGGAAACCATGGTAAAATACCGTGGTGTTTTGAAACAGGTAAACCATAGTATACCATACATTTACCATACACAGTATATAAAAACATGGTCTCTCACAGTTTACCATATAATTTACCATGTAATATAACGAAATACCATGGTATACCATGGTATACCATGTAATTCCATGGTATATCATGGTATATTTTCATAAGCGATATTCCTGTCTCACGGTGTGTTTTACTTTTGTTCCGTGGCAAATACCATGATGTTTTGAAACAGGGAAACCACGGCGATATACCATGGTGTTTTGAAATAGGTAAACCACGGTATATCATACATTTACCACACACAATATATCATATCTTCCACATTTAATCATGTAATGTCATGGTATACCATGGTCTACCATGTAGTACCATGCAATATAACGAAATACCATGGTATACAAATGGTATAGTATACCATGGTATACCATGACTCACTGGTGTTTCGACAGCGTGTTAGGCAGGTCAAGACTTGCTACACCGAATTGCAGTTAATAGCTTCTTTGTTGTTTTATTATTGCCTGGCAACGGCTACACATATACATAAATCTAAACATGCATACTTTGTAATTCTACCGAGGCCATTATTAATGCCACATCAAGTTATTGTAACTCCAGTAACTTAGTCATGCAGTGTAATCGCATGTGTGGTTCAGTGCAAAATAAACGCATTATTAAATGTGATAGTCATCGTCTCTTTGTATATTGTCCAGAGACACCGCAATGACTGCAACTGTATTGCGATTGTCGTTCCAAGCAGGAGATAGATCACAGGCTCGATAATTGAGCCATACACTTGAATCTTGTCGTTGTCTTGCCAGTTGTAATTACATAACAAACACTCGGCAAAACGATTCGTGTACTACATAGCCCATTTACATGGAACACTACATTTAAGAACACTCTTAGAAAGCAATTAGCAATTAACGTCATCGGGGGGGGGGGGGGCATTGATCTATAACCATGTGCACGTATAAGTATATCCCGGCTGTGGCTAAATATCTTTGTGTGTCTCCGAAAGGTTAAATATGTTGCCGTCCCCAAACACGTTTCAACCAGATCCACGCAATAATGTATGGCCACTTCCATAACGAGCCACGCGCTCTGACCACCTATATTCGGTAAGTATTAGCGTTCTGTCTTGTCTTGTTTGTTGCTCTCCTCTTTATCCCTGAAGCCCGGGTGAGGCTGGCACCGATATTCGGTAAGTATTAGCGTTCTGTCTTGTCTTGTTTGTTGCTCTCCTCTTTATCCCTGAAGCCCGGGTGAGGCTGGCACCAATATTCGGTAAGTATTAGCGTTCTGTCTTGTCTTGTTTGTTGCTCTCCTCTTTATCTCTGAAGCCCGGGTGAGGCTGGCACCGATATTCGGTAAGTATTAGCGTTCTGTCTTGTCTTGTTTGTTGCTCTCCTCTTTATCCCTGAAGCCCGGGTGAGGCTGGCACCGATATTCGGTAAGTATTAGCGTTCTGTCTTGTCTTGTTTGTTGCTCTCCTCTTTATCCCTGAAGCCCGGGTGAGGCTGGCACCGATATTCGGTAAGTGTTAGCGTTCTGTCTTGTCTTGTTTGTTGCTCTCCTCTTTACCCCTGAAGCCCGGATGAGGCTGGCACCAATATTCGGTAAGTATTAGCGTTCTGTCTTGTCTTGTTTGTTGCTCTCCTCTTTATCCCTGAAGCCTGGGTGAGGCTGGCACCAATATTCGGTAAGTATTAGCGTTCTGTCTTGTCTTGTTTGTTGCCCTCCTCTTTATCCCTGAAGCCTGGGTGAGGCTGGCGCCTATATTCGGTAAGTATTAGCGTTCTGTCTTGTCTTGTTTGTTGCTCTCCTCTTTATCCCTGAAGCCCGGATGAGGCTGGCACCAATATTCGGTAAGTATTAGCGTTCTGTCTTGTCTTGTTTGTTGCTCTCCTCTTTACCCCTGAAGCCTGTGTGAGGCTGGCACCTATATTCAGTCAGTATTAACGTTCTGTCTTGTCTTGTTTGTTGCTCTCCTCTTTACCCCTGAAGCCCGGATGAGGCTGGCACCTATATTCGGTAAGTATTAGCGTTCTGTCTTTTCTTGTTTGTTGCTCTCCTCTTTATCCCTGAAGCCCGGGTGAGGCTGGCACCTATATTCGGTAAGTATTAGCGTTCTGTCTTGTCTTGTTTGTTGCTCTCCTCTTTATCCCTGAAGCCCGGATGAGGCTGGCACCAATATTCGGTAAGTATTAGCGTTCTGTCTTGTCTTGTTTGTTGCTCTCCTCTTTACCCCTGAAGCCTGGGTGAGGCTGGCACCTATATTCAGTAAGTATTAGCGTTCTGTCTTGTCTTGTTTGTTGCTCTCCTCTTTACCCCTGAAGCCCGGATGAGGCTGGCACCTATATTCGGTAAGTATTAGCGTTCTGTCTTGTCTTGTTTGTTGCTCTCCTCTTTATCCCCGAAGCCCGGGTGAGGCTGGCACCTATATTCGGTAAGTATTAGCGTTCTGTCTTGTCTTGTTTGTTGCTCTCCTCTTTATCCCTGAAGCCCGGATGAGGCTGGCACCAATATTCGGTAAGTATTAGCGTTCTGTCTTGTCTTGTTTGTTGCTCTCCTCTTTATCCCTGAAGCCTGGGTGAGGCTGGCGCCTATATTCGGTAAGTATTAGCGTTCTGTCTTGTCTTGTTTGTTGCTCTCCTCTTTACCCCTGAAGCCTGGGTGAGGCTGGCGCCTATATTCGGTAAGTATTAGCGTTCTGTCTTGTCTTGTTTGTTGCTCTCCTCTTTATCCCTGAAGCCCGGGTGAGGCTGGCACCGATATTCGGTAAGTATTAGCGTTCTGTCTTGTCTTGTTTGTTGCTCTCCTCTTTACCCCTGAAGCCCGGATGAGGCTGGCACCTATATTCGGTAAGTATTAGCGTTCTGTCTTGTCTTGTTTGTTGCTCTCCTCTTTATCCCCGAAGCCCGGGTGAGGCTGGCACCTATATTCGGTAAGTATTAGCGTTCTGTCTTGTCTTGTTTGTTGCTCTCCTCTTTATCCCTGAAGCCCGGATGAGGCTGGCACCAATATTCGGTAAGTATTAGCGTTCTGTCTTGTCTTGTTTGTTGCTCTCCTCTTTATCCCTGAAGCCTGGGTGAGGCTGGCGCCTATATTCGGTAAGTATTAGCGTTCTGTCTTGTCTTGTTTGTTGCTCTCCTCTTTACCCCTGAAGCCTGGGTGAGGCTGGCGCCTATATTCGGTAAGTATTAGCGTTCTGTCTTGTCTTGTTTGTTGCTCTCCTCTTTATCCCTGAAGCCCGGGTGAGGCTGGCGCCTATATTCGGTAAGTATTAGCGTTCTGTCTTGTCTTGTTTGTTGCTCTCCTCTTTATCCCTGAAGCCCGGGTGAGGCTGGCACCTATATTCGGTAAGTATTAGCGTTCTGTCTTGTCTTGTTTGTTGCTCTCCTCTTTATCCCTGAAGCCCGGGTGAGGCTGGCACCAATATTCGGTAAGTATTAGCGTTCTGTCTTGTCTTGTTTGTTGCTCTCCTCTTTATCCCTGAAGCCCGGGTGAGGCTGGCACCGATATTCGGTAAGTATTAGCGTTCTGTCTTGTCTTGTTTGTTGCTCTCCTCTTTACCCCTGAAGCCCGGGTGAGGCTGGCACCTATATTCGGTAAGTATTAGCGTTCTGTCTTGTCTTGTTTGTTGCTCTCCTCTTTACCCCTGAAGCCCGGGTGAGGCTGGCACCGATATCGGTCGTCGATTTGTTTCTCTCTCCTTCGTCACTGATCTCGTTTCACTGATGTCTCCACGACTCCTTATCACTCATTAATTCATTCATTCATTCATGCGTCAGTCAGCCCGCCCGGTCGTATCAAGATCACGTTATCATTCAAACATGGGGCGCAGTGGCGTAGTTGTTAGAAGATCGGACTCTAAATGAAGAGAGCCCCAGTTCGAATCCTCTTGCTGCTGTTACGAAACGTTGGCAATTACGTTCACCCCACGTTGCCACAGTTCATGTAATAAAAAGTCGAGTTGGCATTAGAATGAACATGTCTGCCAGGGGGTGAATTGCAAAGCGCTTTGAACAGTCCTAAGGACTATCTCTATCAACAATGTCCCAATTATAGCCTATAGTGATATTGAGGTTTTTATTCCATTGAATCAATGACACGTTCAAACTTTTATGAATTGATATGATGCAGTTCTAATTAGCGTTAAATTCTTATTATATTGACACAACTGTCCGACTGAAAAGTTAAATCATGCAAAGCAAATGTTCAGTGTAGTATCTCGATAATGAAGCTGATTGGCTGCTGGCGCTTCGCGGGAACGCCCACACAAAATGGAGTGGTGACAGTGGGTAACAACGAGACCACGCCTCTGCATCTAGACTCTCTTCTCGGTGAATTCAAGAAGCCGAGCGAGAGTCACGTATTCGAGACTATGATATGGCCTATGGGTTAGATCCCGCATAGATCTGGTAATAGGGTTCAGCCTACAGTTGACTTTCCCATATGTTAACGTTTTGTATGATAAAAAAAAACTTGACCATCAAAGATTCTAATACGTTTTACCTGCCGCTGTAATCATCACATTGACATGCTGGTCGAGTTTAGTAAAAATTAGACATATCTAGCTCTTGTAAAAAAAAATTATGCATGTGAGATATGCATCAGTGTTGACCAATATTGACACAAATTACGGCGCCCACGTGTGTAGCGGTAAACAATCACAAATATCCTTCCGCCGTGGGGCGCGGTAGCGTAGCGATTATAATGTCGGGCTCTCAATCGAGATAACCCGGGTTCGAATCCTCTTGCTGCCGTTTCGAAGATTTAACAATTTCGTTCATCCCCCGTTGCCACTGTTCACTCAGCTGTGCAAATGAGTACCTGAATGAGTGCCTGAATTAGTGCCTGAATGAGTACCTGAATGAGTACCTGAATGAGTACCTGAATGAGTACCTGAATGAGTACCTGAATGAGTACCTGAATGAGTACCTGAATGAGTACCTGAATGAGTACCTAGCTACAGACAAAATGGATGTCAGAACGAATAGTTTTCGCGCAGTAATTGCAGCGTGGCTGAATGCTTCCCGTAAAAGCCGAAATAGCGTTGGAATGAACAGGTCTGTTGTTTCTCAAATGATTGCTAACAGCCAAGTTAGGTGAGTAGATTAACTTCAGATCAAACGGTCGTGAGCAGTTAAATATTCAGTCGTGGAATTGGGTCCCGGATGTAGAAATGCAATTTCGAAAATATAGGAAGGGTCCATTCTCAATGGACGTGGAATATATACCCCCGTCTTTTATGTACCTCCTAACCTCGGTTGTATGTTTTATTGTTATTGACTCACTGGCTATAATAAATGTCCCCCGTATATGCAGCTTCCTTGGTCCCATGTTGACCTTACCTTGTTTATAGGGGAGGGGTCCATTTTCGATGGCCGTGGAAAATGTACCCCCTGTTTCCACGTACCTCCCAACTTCGGTTTTTGAAATAAATAAGATTGTTTAATTAATATTAGTCTTAGTTTTAGCTATTCACACACCGCACTCCGTCACGCCCCGCTGCACTCCATGCTGACGGCTACTCACACACCGCACTCCGTCCCGCCCCGCTGCACTCCATGCTGACGGCTACTCACACACCGCACTCCGTCACGCCCCGCTGCACTCAACGTCGTCCCAGGCAGCGAGCGCGGTGGTCACGCGAGGCTTTTTATGTTATATAAACCAAACCAGGTTGATATCGTTGCAATAAAACGCCAACTGCCTGGTTTCATGACCCCAGCAAAACGACAATGTTATAATACGAAAGTAGCATAGGCGTCGGAACCGCTTGTGTTCGGGCTCGCCAATATTTTGATGGGTAGGGCTTATATCCCTTATGAAAATATACCATGGTAAATGCCATGGTATACCATGGTGTTTTGAAACAGGTAAACCATGGTAAATCATGGTAAATACCATGATATACCATGGTATACCACAGTTTACCATGTAATATCATGGTATACCATCTTATTCTATGGAATACCATGGTATATTTTCATAAGGGATGTTATGCGTACAATATCATTTCTAGAACACTTTTATTTGTCTCGTCGCAAATATTTCGGCTAAGTGTAACTCACAAATAATAGTCGCCGAAGTACCTAAAAAGTCACGTGACTGTATACCGTCACGTGACTGTCTGAGTATCTTCTGAGGTCCTTCAACGAAACTACGATTCCTGTACACCAAGTGCGCACAAGACCCCATTTAACCCCGGAAGTTGTTCGAACAGCCAATTAAAGTTCACCTGGGTAACGTGTTGTAATGCTTGCCAGTGGGGGTGGAAAATCGTCGTGATATAGTTCATCCCAAAATAGAGCCAATGTAATTCAGTCACCTGTATGCGTCATTTTTTTCGTTGGCAGTCTGCGGGTAATTACCTTAATATGGAGTTAATTACTAAAATATGGACGGAGTTAATTACTATAATATGGATGGAGTTAATTAATTTTAAAGGAGATACACGTGCGCGGGAAGCACACTGCGTGACACTGCGTGACACTGCGTGACACTGCGATGTTGACAGTTTACGTTGACAGTTATGTTTACAAGATTTAGATTTAACAAGATTTGCCATACAAGCCAAAGGCCCAGATGGCAAGTGGACAAGGAAGCCATTGGCTTATCGAGAGTCCAACAATGTTCATCTACTTATAGCCCGCCCTCCTGAGATATGTGTCAACCTTGTTTTTAAACATATGCACGCTGCTAGCAGTTACACAATCTGTAGACAATTTGTTCCATTCATTTATTGTCCTCTGTGAGAACGAGTGCTTCCTGATGTCCAATCTACATTGATCCTTTACTAATTTGACCTCATGTCCTCTAGTTCTGCTATCCTTCTTGGTGAGAAAATCACATTTCTATCAATATTTTCATACCCATTCAATATCTTAAAAACTTCAATCTGATCTCCTCTTAACCTCCTTGTCTCTAGAGTTGTTAAACCACATTCTTTCAGGCGTTCTTCATAACTAAGGTATGTCGCAACTAAATAATATATCCATATTCTGTTTGTCCATGTTGCCCCTGGAGTTCACAAACACCATCTCTCTGCTGTAGGTCTACAGCTGCTCACTCATTAGTCACACATTTTTCGTTTCCTTTTTAAAATGCCGGTAATATAACACAGCTTTTACATTGTGTTATGTGAGTTGTGCCAATATAAGCGCTGTCTAAAATACGTTTATATTCATATAAATATATTATTCAGTTGCTACAGTAAACGTAACTGTCAATGTAAACTGCTAGCGTCGCCGTGTCACGCAGGGTGCCTCCCACGCATGCGCATCTCCATAAAAACTAGTTAACTCCGCCCATATTATGGTAATTACCAGGAGGCCCCCTTATGAAAATATACAATTGTATTCCATGGGGGAGGGGTGGTTGAGGTCTGGGCTGGACGTCCCGTTCAACCCTAGGAAAGTGATGCGAAACTTAGGGGAGAGTTGCCGGGATTGGACCATTTCCTCGATCGGACCAGGGCAGTATATTCCATATTACTCTATACCATGGCATCCTTTATCGATTATGTCATTCATCAGTTGCATTTCGGATAACACATTAAGTTTCGATGAAATAGCAGTACTTTTTAAATATGTATAACCGAAAGTAGGTTTTCTATGTCCCCGACATAATAATCAGGCAATGATCATTTCTCAGAACAACACCCTTGGTCATACTTAGAACCCTTGGTCATACTTAGAACCCTTGGTCATACTTGCAGGCAAAAATGTGTGTCCATCAAGAGTATAGGAGCCCAACATATGTGGCGATAATAAGATTTTTGTGGATGTCGTCTGCTTTGGACGATAATGGACTATTTTTCACACATGAAATTCCACGATTGGACCACTGCAGTTGCCACAATTGGACCAGTGACCCACCATGGCATCATTAGATGTGTGTAATTATTACAATACAGTTTATTTATTACCAGCAAATAATATTAGACAAGGGAGCAATTCCAATAATGCAAATAAAGGAAGTTGCTAGGTGGTCCAATCGAGGGAACTTGTAACAGAACACGTTTGGCCACAGGTACATTTATATTATTTCGGACTACCAAAGACTTTATTAGGGTCTACATAAATTTAGTACCAATGGTCATATATAAACGCAAGAGGATGGAAATAGAACTGGCAAATTGTGGACTACCGGGGGCAAAGGCTGGATGTTCAAAGAGGGGTTTGTTACTTGGCTGTGACATTTCGTATAATTTGGTAAACCGCCGATCGAAGGATGAGATATTTCTCATACTAGATAGCCACGTGACCAACACAAAAAAATTGGTTGCAAATGAGATGGCTCAGGAAGCTGGAGTGGTCATGTTTCACTTCCGTCACACACGACTCACCAACTCAAGCCTTGGGATGGGGCCGTTTTCGGACCGTTTGGGAAATACTTCGATGATGCATTGAGGATGTGGATGAGAGAACATGTAGGCAAACCAGTGACAACGTGGCAAGTCACCAGAATGCTGTTAGTGACTTCAGGAAGGCAGGTCTGTAGTCATTGACCATATACGTAGTCCAAGACTCCGACGTCGCTGCTGCTACGGTAACTAATGTAATCACGGATGCTGCACAAGAGCACAACCCTATGCCACCTCTGACACCCCAACTGTTGCAGCTCTAGCACTGACAGCTGTTGCCATGGTGACTGCACACGAGCACAACCCTATGCCACCTCTGACCACAGCTGTTGCAGCCCCAGCACTGACAGCTGTTGCTATGGAAGCTGTACCAGAGTTATGCCCATCGAAGATAGAAACTATAGCTAAACAAAGCAGAGTTGGACCGGAGAAAGCTAGGCCTACACTCACCCAAGAGCCCAGTACTTATAAGACCACTGCAACTCAATCGAGAGCACACAACAGTTCTGATCCACCCAAACTTACTCGATTGCAGCTCATCAGTGACATCGAAGGCTGCAAAACTGGTCAATGGTGCACCATTTTGTATGATGGTAAAACCTTCCCAGGCATAATGCGACGAGTCATGGATGTGACGAAAGATACTGTGGCGGTGCAGTGCGTGTAAATTGTGGAACAGAACATGTTTCGGTGGCCTCTGAAGGATGATACAAATTGCAGTTGGCTCTATGCAGGCATAGTGCGACGACAAATTTTTTTTTCTAAATTCATCAATGATTTTCTTGTGTTTAATAGCTTGTTGTTGAAAATAAAATATAAACTCTATGTTAGTATATTGTTTACATCAATCACATTTGTTTGCGCGTCTATATTCAAGTTTATCGTTAGGAGTCCCAATCCCGGCAACTCTCCCTATAGCCACTCCTTTCCACGGGTAGTGATCGCCGCGGGACCGCTGCCTGTCTTCCCAGCTGTGACTCACTTGTATTATGGCCCCTCACTACTCAACTGTGCCCGCAGCAGCAGCTACACGCGGCGCCCCTGTCTAGCAGAGACTGTTGTGTCTTGGCGCGACCGAGCAACCAGCGGTATAACTGGTTATGCCGAAGTCGGATTATATATATTATATGGTATTACATGGTAAACCATGGTATGCCATGACATTACATGATCAACTGTGGTAGACCATGTTTTTTCATATATTGTGTATGGTAAATGTATGATATACCATGGTTTACCTGTTTCAAAACATCATGGTATTTACCTCGGAATACGATGGTATATTTTCATAAGTGTGACGACATTCGTTGCATCGAAGCGACTCGCTGGTTCTGTGTCCGCGTGTGAGACAGGTTACGACTCGCTACACCGAATTGCAGTTAATAGTTTCTTTGTTGTTTAATTGTTGCATGATAACGACTACACATATACATAAATCTAAACATGCATTCAGTGTACTTCTACCGAGGCCACACACACAGCCGATCCTGTTAAATGTCAGTTATCGATATCATTTATTAATGCCACATCAAGTTATTGTAACTGCAGTAACTTAGTCATGCAGTCTAATCGCAGGTGTGGTTCAGTGCAAAAATAAACGTGTTATTAAATATGATAGTCATCGTCTCTTTGTATATTGTCCTGAGACACCACAATGACGGCAACTGTTATATGATTGTCGTTCCAATGAGATATATCACAGACCCGATAATTGAGCCACACGCTAGACTCCAGGTCATTGGTTTTGCCAGTTGTAATTACATATTAAACACACGGCAAAACGATTTAAATACTACATAGCCCATTTACACGGAACACTACATTTAAGAACACTTCTAAGAAGGCCGTCTCCGAAAAGTTAAACATGTTGCCGTCCCCAAACACGTTTCAACCAGATCCACGCAATAATTTATGGCCACTTCCATAACGAGCCACGAGCTCTGACCACCTATATTCGGTAAGTATTAGCGTTCTGTTTTGTCTTGTTTGTTGCTCTCCTCTTTATCCCTGAAGCCCGGGTGAGGCTGGCACCTATATTCGGTAAGTATTAGCGTTCTGTCTTGTCTTGTTTGTTGCTCTCCTCTTTATCCCTGAAGCCCGGGTGAGGCTGGCACCAATATTCGGTAAGTATTAGCGTTCTGTCTTGTCTTGTTTGTTGCTCTCCTCTTTATCCCTGAAGCCCGGGTGAGGCTGGCACCAATATTCGGTAAGTATTAGCGTTCTGTTTTGTCTTGTTTGTTGCTCTCCTCTTTATCCCTGAAGCCCGGGTGAGGCTGGCACCAATATTCGGTAAGTATTAGCGTTCTGTTTTGTCTTGTTTGTTGCTCTCCTCTTTATCCCTGAAGCCCGGGTGAGGCTGGCACCTATATTCGGTAAGTATTAGCGTTCTGTCTTGTCTTGTTTGTTGCTCTCCTCTTTATCCCTGAAGCCCGGGTGAGGCTGGCACCAATATTCGGTAAGTATTAGCGTTCTGTTTTGTCTTGTTTGTTGCTCTCCTCTTTATCCCTGAAGCCCGGGTGAGGCTGGCACCTATATTCGGTAAGTATTAGCGTTCTGTCTTGTCTTGTTTGTTGCTCTCTAAGAAAACTTATGGGACCATACGTAGCACTATGTCAAATCGACTGCGAAGTTCGAGAAAAAGATCTAAAGAGTACATTGCCGATACATTGGTATTATTGATATTATTGAGCGCGTTCAAATGTAGTCATAGTTAGGTTCAACTGGTTTTTTTGGGGGGGGAGTACAAGTACAATTATTTAACTATTTGTGATACTACGCTCTTTACAAGATTTGCAAACAACACAGCATTTATGACTGCATTAGATGGCACATAATTATTGTACACTTATTTTAACTATGGTATGGGATGTTTAAAACAAGCTTTATTCAAATCTCCGTTAAGATTTATGATTGGGCCAAGTGTGACAACGTTACCAGTCAAGTGATTCTCGGCCAGAAGCCATGTAGAAAGGTGGGAACTCGTAATAAGCCAATGGTTTAACAACTCTTGGAAATGGTGATCAAACTGCGTACTTGAGGACGCGAGAGGACCTTACAAAAGACAACGACTTCTTGTATACTTCTTGTATGTACGGAATTAAAACACGACACACCTCATTTGACTAAGCCAAACCACACTCGCCCCTAAACTGTTCCCAAACGAAACCTTTCTTCTGCCGATGAAACAACAATATATCTAAAACACTCTTATTCTTAATTCTTATTAATTTTGTCTAGTCACACATATTTCGGTTACGTGTGTGTATTTAGCGATAGAAAAGTAGACACTTGTAATATACCAATAATATTCGGCGGCAAAGTGCTTACAATTCATGTAACTACATACCGTCTGAATATCTTCTTGGGTTCTTCAATGAAACAAGTCGATGTACACTTAATACACCACGTCCACAACTCCACTGAACACTCCGCAGTGTATGTCAAATGTCTTATACGGTGTTGAGTAGCGCCCAAAGATAACAATCTGTTTGTGATGAGGCGACGGCGTAAACACGGCCATTGTGTGAACAACGCCTGACTATTAGGTACAATACAGGTTTTTTATATAGCGCCGCTCTTTTGGCAACACTATACCAAACAAAGCGGCTTCCAACTCAACCGACTCGGTACAGCTCTACGATCTATTTGCGGTAGTTTCGCTATGCTAATGACACGGTACATAAAGGCAGAACAAATCTGATGTTAGCCATATAAGATTTCGATGGCATGAAGAAGCGTTAGCAGTAGTGTGGGGAAAAGCGCAACCCCGTGCAAAACGTAACCCGCCCCCCCCCCCTAATTCAGCAGATCTATTTACTAGTGCCGTTATCTCTCGATAAACCGGTGCAACATGATACTAAGCCAATTTGGATACGTTCGATTTGCGGAGATGCAGGACGCCAAGTAAATTATACCAATAAAAAATTTTTGGAGGCCATATTATTATATTATAACAAAACTATTGAAATGTCACACGCACGCACGCACGCACGCACGCACGCACGCACGCAACGCACGCACGCACGCACGCACGCACGCACGCACGCACGCACGCACGCACGCACACACACACACACACACACACACACACACACACACACATATTGTTATAGCAGGTGTTATTGATTCAAGCGGGCGAAAATGTGGCACACGTTATTTTTGTAAGTCCAATGACAGTTTCAATGTGGGGCAAAGTGCACCGGGGTTGTGACGTATATTCATCGCGGTTGTTGTATATAAATTAATTTATATAATTCTATCATTATAGTCCGGTGGACGCCCGAGACATGGATAATGTTAGGCAATTGTTGTAACCGGTGGTGGCTAGACGTGTTTCTACTGTTGCTACAGTTAAAGTACACGTTGGTGATGCACAACTGACCGGTGCACGACTGACCGGTGCACAACTGACCGGTGCACGACTGACCGGTGCACAACTGACCGGTGCACGACTGACCGGTGCACAACTGACCGGTGAACGACTGACCGGTGCACAACTGACCGGTGCACGACTGACCGGTGCACAACTGACCGGTGAACGACAAGAACAGCTTCAACAGGATTGTCTTGGCAACTGTCTGGGGGTGCGTATCACAAACATTGTGACGATTATCTCCCTGTTAATGTTGTATCGATGGGAATGGAATAGAATTAGGATTGTATGTGTTATGTTTGTTTGAAAGTTGATGGTATGTAAGCCCGGCTTGAATAATAAACAACATAATATTTGAGGTCACGTGACTGCACCAGTTCTGTACTTGTTACCAACGACATTTGTTTGTCTGCTTCACAGTTGAAGATTTGGTGGCTTTAGTATGAAACTAATGTTTACTGTTATTCAACAGAACTAGTTTGCAGATGTCGTTACGGTGTGAAACTATTGTTTGATGCTATTCACCAGAGCTGTTTGCGAGTGTAGTCATAAGTTAAATAACTGTGGATTATATGTAGTGTTCTGTTGATAGTTCAGCATATAAGTTTGGTTAATACGATATTATTGTGATATGAAATTGTTATAATAATATTTGTGGTCGTCATCCAAATGGATCCTGATGATCGCGACAGATTCATTGGCTGATGATCGGGAAATACTCGAATAAACTGCCAGTGAACAGTCACGTTTCATGAGTTACTATGTGTTAGCTATTTATATCTTAAAGTTGTGGTGTGTGTATATGCATTGTTGCCCCCCCCCAATTGAATTGATAGTTGTTTGGTTCAGTTGTCTGTAAATCACTATGGCAACATTAGATGACATCAGTGTCCAAATGGAAGCAATGCAAGCATTGCTTAAGGCAGAGCAGGAGAAGACTGCCCTTGCTCAGCTCGAAGCTGGGTTAGCAAGGCAGGAAGCAAGCAGGATGCAGGACTATGTGGTTGCTATCCCAGCTGAAACATCCGTGTCGGGGAGTTGTAACGGTTGCAGTCGATGCTTAGCTGATCATTTCTCAGGCTCGTCCCTTTGAGCGTTTGCGTGGACGGCCAGAGAAGTCTGGCGACCCTGAGGTTGCAGAGTGGGAGGTCGACATGCGGTATCATCTGGTCTACAACCGCCTGCCCAAGACAACAGCTTGCGCTCTGATCATGGTGCACCTGAAGCCAGGATTTAAATCTCTGGAAGGGGCATCAAGGACGGCCCTGGGGTAATTATCAGGGCCCTTCTGCAAGCATTTGGAGACGGCAGTAACCTGGCTTCACTACAAGTGCGTCTGTTCCAGTACTGGCAGACTCGGGGAGAGAGTGTAGGGGATTTCTCATTGAAGCTGGGGGATCTGTACAGCAATATCACCGAGGAGAGACCAGGCCTTGAACGAGAGGTTGGCAGCAGCGGTGACAGACCACAGTGAGGGAGATTCGTCGGCTCATCCATGAAACACCACAGTTCTTCCAGCTACGAGACCGTGTAATGAAATCGGCAGGTGGAGACCAGCCTTCTGTGGTCAGACAGGAAGCAGCAGCGATGGCGGATGGGATTTCCGAATTCCTGAAGCGACAGGAAGCAATGATTCAAAGCAGAATAAACAGATTGGTGACTTGGCTGCTGCTTTTCAATCCCTGCAAAGAAGAGGTCGTCGACAGCGATAGGATGGACCCAGGCTTTGCTGGGCGTATGGGTCAGTAGATCATAAGCGCCGCGACTGTCCAACAGAGCAAGCAAGAGCGGGAGGAAACGACAGAGCAAGCGAGCCGGATTTTCGGTAAAGCCCGTTGTCGTAAGCTACACGGCGGGATTTAGTGCTGGTTTGAGTGCTGGATTGAGCCTGTCGAAGATCGCTGCTTGTTGGATACTGGAGCCCAAGTGTCGACCATTACAGAGTTATTCTTCCGCAAACATCTCATCCAAGAAAGACACACCCGGGACGTATCACAGCTGATTAAGATGTATGTAGCGCAGGGCCTAGAAATCCCTAATGTAGGATACCTATAACAACCCTTGGAACTCCTGGGACATAGGCTTGAAGATATGGGGTTCCTCATTGTCAAGGACCCTGTTGCTACACCACTGGTAGAGATAAAGAGGTTGGTGCCATGTGTTATTGGCAGCAATATCTTCAGAGACATCAAGGACTCAGTGTCAACGTGTGGTGGGGACTACCTACAGAAGTTGGAGGCAGCATGCATTGTACAGTGAGGCCAGGGTGGACACCCAGATTCAATGTCGCTGGCAAGAAGCCGCAGTTGGTACCAGCAAGAGTCATCCAGGGATCAACTCAATCAGAAGTCGTCAACCAGACATTTTATGCATTGGTTGAATGTAAGCATGTCCATCAACCGCATGAATATGGCGGTGGTTTGCACAGTCCAAATGTGATTCTAGTATATTCATAGAGACCTCCTGTGCCAACATGGAAGGCTGCTTTCTCCATGCCCGCTGCTGCCATTGGACTCTAATTGAACCCATGAGCCAGGTTCAAGCCTACAAAGCACTTTAAACTAGCGGTTGGTTGTGCATGTGTGAAAGTTGATGACACTGGTAACATTCCAGTGCATATCGCCAACTTCAGTGATATAAACATCTACTTAGAGCCGAAGAATATCAATGGATGTACAAATAATGTGGCTATGTAACCAAGGATAGGGCTGCGCTTCGATAGTGAGGTCGCGTTGAAGAGATCACTCTGTTGCCTGCACGGGTGAGGTTATCATACATTTACTATCTCGGATGGTCATAGTGTATTAGGAAAATTGATAACGAAGCACTGATATTTTCAGCCGAGATGACGATGACCAAGGGTTAGGTGCCGCGCTGTCACAGCATCAGGATGATAGAGTTGTAGTGTTCGAATTACAAGTCGTGGACTTCGAAAAAGTGAAAAGAATATACAGAACAATAGCAGCATGACGCTTGAACTACTGGCGTTATACTGGGCAATTACTGTCAAACTGTCAAATTTCGTGACATATTGATTGGAGCAGAGTTCACCGTCTTCACAGACAACAAACCACTTAGGTACATACAGAGTACAGTTAAGCTCTAGGCTACTGAGATGCGATATGTTGCCGAATTGGCTCTGTTCAGCTTCACAATCCCCTACCGATCAACAAAGCACAATGTCAGCTGATGCACTCAGGAGGAAGCCCCAAGGGATGCTGGAATCAGAATTGAAGCGATTATAGAGCAGTGTAGAAACAGTGATTGTCACGTTAGGCACTAGGCAAATTAGACGATGGATCTCAGAGCAGCAAGGATCCCCAGAGATGCAGTGAGCACGACCCACTGGAGCGTGGCCATATTGTTCAAATGAATAAATTACACGTCTTCTTTGATCTTATTCCAAGGTTGTTCACATAATTATTGTTCAAATGAATGATTTACATGCCTTCTTTGGTCTTGTTCAAATGTGGTTCACACACTTATTATTCAAAATAATGAATTACATGTCTTCCTCGTCAGGGTCGTCACTGTCCTCACTCTATGCTCAACGGACTCCTCGTCGTCAGTCGACGTCGCTCCCAGGTCGTCCCCGTCGTTCGTAGGAGTGATAGATGGTGAGGGACTGTGAAGGCCGTTTTCTCATTCCATCCGTAGTCAGTCGGACTCGCCTCACCAGTGGAATCTGTCTGGTCGGCCATCTTCCAGATCCTTGCCACAAGGCTGAAGAACAAGACAGCAACATACTATTGGATTTGTTTAAAATAGGAGATTGAGTGCATTACTGAAATATGTGTTAAATTAAGAAAACAAGGTATATGAAGAAATGCCTTTTTTATGTGATTGACAAGCGTCTTGGTGCATGGAGGAAGAGAGGCGCAGTTAATCTTCTTTTTTCTTGCCAGAGGCTCCTTTTCGTTGCAACCACTCATTCGCTTGAAAGCCTTGTATCTTGCCTCGTTGATGTCGCCGGTTTTGAAACCGTACAGCAAGCAGACAAAAGAGGTGACAGCAGGAACATCGACCTCGTCGGACGTGAGTGATCGCAACATGTTTATTCATGACATCTGTTCAAGCAGAGGGGAGGACTTCACCTTGCCTTTTCTGAAGAAACAGGATATGAAATCACACACTGTCAGAGAATGAAGCCTCCTGAAGTGCTTCATTGAGCCTGTGCTGTTTCTCGTCAAGGTTGGCAGCTAGGTTTGATACATGAATGTATCTTCGGTGGTTGCCAGACCCGTAGTCTAGGGTGATGGTTATCGTTTCTGATCTCTCGGCAAGCCCAATGAGAGTGACGAGGACGTCCGTGTCCTTGGACCTCATCAGAAAGACGAAGACGTCCGTGTCCTTGGACCTCATCACTTGCATGGAGTGCAATGAGAGTGTTGGCCTCCTCGTGTCCACCTCGGCAATGTTCTTCTGTGTCCATCAGATCTCCCTCGTTGTTCTCTCCATGCACTTACCACCATGCGACACGTACACCGTTCTTCGTCCTATAATGACCCGTAGTGCGGTTTCTTCCATTCATCCATGGGGAAACGGGCAAACTCATCCATAAATGCCCCGTTCTTGAGGAGCTCCGTCACGCTCTGCCGATGGGCTTGGTCAGGTCCTGTGATTGCGAATGTATGGTAATTACGTCCTGATCTACGCAGCTTTCGCTCGGAAGCTTTGATAGATGGTGACTTATACTTATCCAATTGGATCAGGTCACCACGAAATGAACATACCTTCACCAACAGACTCCTGGCCATCACTGCATATGGACCTGCTGTGGTGTAGCATGCAGGAGTATGTCGCCATCAATCATTGTGGCCTCGATTCGGGGGAGAGTTGCATTGTCTGTCTTCGTTGGAGTGCCGTCGTTTGTGAGCGAGATAAAGGGGACAGCAGTGATGGCACAAACTCAGGAGCCAATTGGTCAATTGTGTCGCTTGTCTTGGCGGCGAGATCCAGAATTCTCCCAAAGACATCCCAGACACCCTCTGCCGCATTCACTCTACGCACCATGATCCTCGACACCTTTACGTTGTCTGCAGCGAAGCTCAACAGCTTGGTCCTTGCTTGGTCCTTGCTTGGTCCTTGCCATTGTCTTCAGAAAGCGTGAGCCATCGCCGCACACTCACACTCGAATTTTAGTCGAAGTGTTGTCCCGCGTGCCAGAGATCCAAGTCTTCCCCGATGACACATTGACGAGCTCGGCATGGGAGTCAGTGGCGAACGGGTTGCAGGTGTTGTTTAGTATGTCGGCGAGGGCATTCTTGTCAGCATTGTCTCTTAGAATTTTCCCATTTCCTCAACTAATTAGCCAGTTCCTCCCCCGACTGGGCGGCTGTCGGGTCTCGTGCGGCGAGGAAGTCCCGAGTTGCGGGCGGGTCTCAGGCAGTGGGCAGACCGATCATTTCCCGTACTCCGACAAGGCCATGCCGCACACGTAGGTGGCCCAGTATGGTACGGCCCGCTGTAACTCTCGATACACCCTGGTGATGAGTTACACGTAGGTGGCCCAGTATGGTACGGCCCGTGTAACTCTCGATACACCCTGGTGATGAGGTACACGTAGGTGGCCCAGTATGGTACGGCCCGCTGTAACTCTCGATACACCCTGTTGATGAGGTACACGTAGGTGGCCCAGTATGGTACGACCCGCTGTAACTCTCGATACACCCTGGTGATGAGGTACACGTAGGTGGCCCAGTATGGTACGGCCCGCTGTAACTCTCGATTCACCCTGGTGATGAGGTACACGTAGGTGGCCCAGTATGGTACGACCCGCTGTAACTCTCGATACACCCTGGTGATGAGGTACACGTAGGTGGCCCAGTATGGTACGGCCCGCTGTAACTCTCGATACACCCTGGTGATGAGGTACACGTAGGTGGCCCAGTATGGTACGGCCCGCTGTAACTCTCGATACACCCTGGTGATGAGGTACACGTAGGTGGCCCAGTATGGTACGGCCCGCTGTAACTCTCGATACACCCTGGTGATGAGGTACACGTAGGTGGCCCAGTATGGTACGACCCGCTGTAACTCTCGATACACCCTGGTGATGAGGTACACGTAGGTGGCCCAGTATGGTACGGCCCGCTGTAACTCTCGATTCACCCTGGTGATGAGGTACACGTAGGTGGCCCAGTATGGTACGGCCCGCTGTAACTCTCGATTCACCCTGGTGATGAGGTACACGTAGGTGGCCCAGTATGGTACGGCCCGCTGTAACTCTCGATACACCCTGGTGATGAGGTACACGTAGGTGGCCCAGTATGGTACGACCAGCTGTAACTCTCGATACACCCTGGTGATGAGGTACACGTAGGTGGCCCAGTATGGTAAGGCCCGCTGTAACTCTCGATTCACTCTGGTGATGAGGTACACGTAGGTGGCCCAGTATGGTACGGCCCGCTGTAACTCTCGATACACCCTGGTGATGAGGTACACGTAGGTGGCCCAGTATGGTACGACCCGCTGTAACTCTCGATACACCCTGGTGATGAGGTACACGTAGGGGGCCCAATATGGTACGGCCCGCTGTAACTCTCGATTCACCCTGGTGATGAGGTACACGTAGGTGGCCCAGTATGGTACGGCCCGCTGTAACTCTCGATTCACCCTGGTGATGAGGTACACGTAGGTGGCCCAGTATGGTACGGCCCGCTGTAACTCTCGATTCACCCTGGTGATGAGGTACACGTAGGTGGCCCAGTATGGTACGGCCCGCTGTAACTCTCGGTTCACCCTGGTGATGAGGTACACGTAGGTGGCCCAGTATGGTACGGCCCGCTGTAACTCTCGGTTCACCCTGGTGATGAGGTACACGTAGGTGGCCCAGTATGGTACGGCCCGCTGTAACTCTCGATTCACCCTGGTGATGAGGTACACGTAGGTGGCCCAGTATGGTACGGCCCGCTGTAACTCTCGATACACCCTGGTGATGAGGTACACGTAGGTGGCCCAGTATGGTACGACCCGCTGTAACTCTCGATACACCCTGGTGATGAGGTACACGTAGGTGGCCCAGTATGGTACGGCCAGCTGTAACTCTCGATTCACCCTGGTGATGAGGTACACTTGGTGGCCCAGTAGGGTACGGCCCGCTGTAACTGTCGATTCACCCTGGTGATGAGGTACACGTAGGTGGCCCAGTATGGTACGGCCCGCTGTAACTCTCGATACACCCTGGTGATGAGGTACACGTAGGTGGCCCAATATGGTACGACCAGCTGTAACTCTCGATACACCCTGGTGATGAGGTACACGTAGGTGGCCCAGTATGGTACGGCCCGCTGTAACTCTCGATTCACTCTGGTGATGAGGTACACGTAAGTGGCCCAGTATGGTACGGCCCGCTGTAACTCTCGATACACCCTGGTGATGAGGTACACGTAGGTGGCCCAGTATGGTACGACCCGCTGTAACTCTCGATACACCCTGGTGATGAGGTACACGTAGGTGGCCCAGTATGGTACGGCCCGCTGTAACTCTCGATTCACCCTGGTGATGAGGTACACGTAGGTGGCCCAGTATGGTACGGCCCGCTGTAACTCTCGATTCACCCTGGTGATGAGGTACACGTAGGTGGCCCAGTATGGTACGGCCCGCTGTAACTCTCGATTCACCCTGGTGATGAGGTACACGTAGGTGGCCCAGTATGGTACGGCCCGCTGTAACTCTCGATTCACCCTGGTGATGAGGTACACGTAGGTGGCCCAGTATGGTACGGCCCGCTGTAACTCTCGATACACCCTGTTGATGAGGTACACGTAGGTGGCCCAGTATGGTACGGCCCGCTGTAACTCTCGATTCACCCTGTTGATGAGGTACACGTAGGTGGCCCAGTATGCTGCCGTGATTCCGTACTGTCCGTCGATGACATCATGGAAGAAGCTGTCATATCCCGTCATGAGATCATCGACAGCTGCATTCTCAGTGGCAGCTTGACAGTGTTATGCTTGACCGTTATCACAGTCGGACATCATTTCCTTGACAAGGGACGCCTCCCTGTGTGTCATTAAGCCCAAGTACTTGGAGAACAGCGCTCGTTCCATTACAGCCACAAGAAGTTAGTGGATCCTGATACATATGTTGTAGAATGTCCCTTTCATGAAGCCAGCAAGCGACCACTCAACCAAAACATCTACTTCGGTGAGAAGGTATTCAACCTCTGAATCAGCCAGGAATGTTCACAGGGCTCCGAAGTAGGCCAGTTCAAAGTTGAAGGTTTCGAGCAATATGATGAGTATACGTGGAGTTTGCAGTGCGAATTCTAAGTGACGATGGCGTATTTTTGGTAACTTTGAGCATGCGCGCCATGGTTTCCTGCAACACATCGTTTCGCCATATCAACCAAACCTTGGGCAATATTACTTTCATATTAGGGCAAGTTGACGATATATGGTCGCAAACACCAGTTACAAGTAATTATAAATTGTGTATATTAATGACTCTCTATCATTTTTACCACTTGTGGTTTGCTTAAAATGGTGCGTGTACGTGTACGTCACTGCGTTCCGTTCGTGACACTACTATGCGATTGTCAACGTGCCCCATAGCTATGACATTAATTGTTCATTGGTTCATCAACCTATATCATTCAACTGGAACTCAAACTTATTGAATATAATGATCTATCAGGTCGCGGAACATACCTACATCGAACGAAATTTGCTTAGCGGCTTGCGCACTTTCAACGCAGATCGAGTGGCGCCATCTATCAAACCAAATTTCTACTTCAATAAATGCCTTTGCGGGTTGCTGACAGGGGAATCCCCCACGTGTACTTGCTGGCATTGGTCAATCCCTACTCAGGGAATCCCCCACGTATACTTGCTGGCATTGGTCAATCCCTACTCAGGGAATCCCCCACGTATACTTGCTGGCATTGGTCAATCCCTACTCAGGGAATCCCCCAAGTATACTTGCTGGCATTGGTCAATCCCTACTCAGGGAATCCCCCACGTATACTTGCTGGCATTGGTCAATCCCTACTCAGGGAATCCCCCACGTATACTTGCTGGCATTGGTCAATCCCTACTCAGCGAATCCCCCACGTATACTTGCTGGCATTGGTCAATCCCTTCTCAGGGAATCCCCCACGTATACTTGCTGGCATTGGTCAATCCCTACTCAGGGAATCCCCCACGTATACTTGCTGGCATTGGTCAATCCCTACTCAGGGAATCCCCCACGTATACTTGCTGGCATTGGTCAATCCCTACTCAGGGAATCCCAAGGAGAGACTTGTCACTGTTTTCAGCCTTGGCGTAATTCCCATAAATAAATGTACTTTTTCTTACCCTTTTGGGGTTGCTGGCAGGGGGAACGCCCATCTAAATTGCTAGCTTTAATCATTCCATTGTCAGGGAAGCATGGGAACATTTGGCACTGTATTGAACCTTGACGCAATTACCATCACTAAAAGATGATTTCAGGGACACCCCCTCATCCCAAACCCGGTAGCAATGAATGTTTGGGATGTCGGGGGTTAGTCCATTCACTCTATAGGGTCACACCTTTTGGGGTCGTTAACATAAATAAAAGCTCTGGGCTCCCAGTCTATATATATTTGTCTGTTCACATGTTTTTTGTATCTCCTGCTGCTTGGGCAACATTTCCAACGAATAAACCATATATATATATATATATATATATATATATATATATATATATATATATATATATATATATATATATATATATATATATATATATATATATATATATATATATATATATATATATATATATATATATATGAAGCTTAAAGTTTAAAGTTTTAATAAAATAACTACAAAACATACAAATCGGTGTGCACTTTGTCCCACATGATGACATTTGCGGTTTGTGTAGGACTGCCACTAAAATGTATTTTTAGTAAGGTTATGTAATTATATTACTATTTAGTTAAGATGTATATATATATATATATATATATATATATATATATATATATATATATATATATACATATATATATACATATATATATATATATATATATATATATATATATATATATATATATATATATATATATATATATATATATACGTAACTGTGTTAACGGTTTCCATCTTAGATGAAAATAAGTATGCCAAATTGGTTTTGCCCCTAAAGGGGTGCGCTTTGTCCCCGCCCCCCCCCCCACTACTCTAGTTGGAAATGACAAAATACTGTTTCTCACAGAGGACGATACCTGATTAAAGCTGCTAATCTTGTGTTTGTCAACAATAGCAGTGTGAATATGTGCTACAACCGAATTGACAGATGTGTATCACGAAACATTACACACCTGCAATAAATCAATGGCTTTCTCGTTAGCAAATCATCTGGAACTTGTTATTTTCGATGGCAATAGGACGTGTTACTGGGTCACGAGACGTCGCGAGGTTCCGCTTTGGTTAAGCCGACTGGCGACCTCCCGAGCAACGCGTCTTATCGCCCACCTAGTTACCTTATTGTTTACAACCAATTCATCGCTTTTCTGTACCTTTATCAATTGTATCATGGCGTTTTCGCTCCAGTTCTATATGAACTGTACAGCAGGGAAGATTAAATTACAAAGAAAGAGTCAGCCGGCAGTTGACGGCGGTCATATTTTAAAAGTTTTATGCGATCCCAATTGTTTCCACATCAAAGGGACGAAGCAGTTGTCAGGCGTCAATGAGGGACACGTCTTACAAAGTTACAGTAAGTACTTAATTTAATAGCAGGCTAAACTTTAAGTGAAACTTCGTTGTGCTTACATTAATATATACTATGTCAAACACTAGTTAGCCTAGGCTTAGTCTGGCCGTAGGCATGGCTAAGGTTTAGCCTTATAGATATAATTATATGAATTGTTATATGTAACAGGGCCGCACTTTGCTAAGGTGACCAGGAAAACTTAAGAATAATATCATATAGGTCTACTATGAACAAGACCAGGATGTTATGTTGTTTAAGCTAAGCCTACTGCATTTTCTGTCTAGATATATTTCGGATTTATCTGACAGGATACGAGTTATACTGATATTTATTGTAGTATTTTTATGTTAATATTCATTACCTGTTATGTTAATTTACAGCAGTCCAAAATATTCACATTCCTGAACTATTTTATTTTTGACAATTGTATATGTCACTTATAAATTAATTTATTGTTTCAGATTGATCTAAATAATGCATACGGCATCAACACGTCAACATGCGAGTGTCCCCTAAGGATGTACAAGTGCCATCATGTAGCAGCTGCTCTGCTGTATGGGTGGGTAGATGTCAAACATACGGCATCAACACGTCAACATGCGAGTGTCCCCTAAGGATGTACAAGTGCCATCATGTAGCAGCTGCTCTGCTGTATGGGTGGGTAGATGTCAAACATAGGGGGTGGTCAGACTACATATCCAGAGGGACTGCATAGGTAGGGGTGAAATGGTCGGGCAAGTAAACTTAAACGTACAGGGGGGTGGTAATGTTTTATACATTTGGACAATCCAGCCAAATGTCTTTATGTTTATGGGCTGCGGAAGCAATTGATTTGATTACAAATAAAGCAATTACAATCATGAATGCACTGACATCTGGTATGGAATTCCATACCAGAACACATACAGAATTGTACATCAAAAAACCAATTTATAAACAAGTTAAAACAACACCAACTCTCAACATACTGCAACATGTCCTAATTTCCCACTTATACTTGATTCGGGTTTTTTTTTATACTAATGAATCATCACTATATTGTTCAACTATCATTTTGCCTCACGTTGTTATATTGATACACGTGATCAGATCCAGTCGAGTAGCGATATAAGAGTCAGGTACAAAGGGAAGCGCTGGCAGTCGACTGAGCCTATGAATATTTTCACGTGTATCCTTACGGGGGCGCCAGTTAAAGTGGTCAACGACAACAAGCCGTTAGTTACGTTGTAAGTAAATCCCAGCGCCTAGCTGCCCCTGCGGTTGGAGAGGTGGGCTATGAGGCTTCTATCCTACCAACAAGTTGTCGTGTACCGCGAGGGTAAAGGTACCCCTTCAGACTATCTATCTCGCCACCCACAAGTGTCAGACAAAATACTGTTTCTCACAGAGGACGATACCTGATTAAAGCTGCTAATATTGTGTTTGTCAACACTAGCAGTGTGAACATGTGCTACAACCGAATTGACAGATGTGTATCACGAAACATTACACACCTGCAATAAATCAATGGCTTTCTCGTTAGCAAATCATCTGGAACTTGTTATTTTCGAATACAGACAAGAGTCCTTGACAGGAATTCGTGTCAGAAGAGTGTGTGAATTTTATCACAGAGAAAGTATCCCAAAGGCGTTCTAGAAGCCACGTTGGCAGACCCAACCGTGAGTGCTGTCAAACATCTTCTATTAACTGGGAAATTGTATCTCCTTGAAACCAAGTATGGACAAGATGGACTTTGAAGCGATACAATCATACAGTCGACTTGGACATGAACTGACTGTAACACAAGATGGACAAGTCCTGAGAGGAACCCGTATAGCAGTTCCGTCAAGTCCGCAACCCAGGGTAATCCAACTGACCCACGAAGGGCATCAATGAATAAACAAGACAAAGGCTCTCATCAGAGTGAAAGTGTGCTTTCTCAGATTTGGTGCTATGGTAACCAGGCTGCTTGAAAAGTGCATAGAATGCAAAGGACCCAACGCCAAGGGAACCATTAGTTACGTCTGATCTTCCATCAAGGAAATGATCTCACCTCTGCGCATACTTTTATGGACTATTACCTTCAGACAACTATCTACATGTCATCATGGACGAGTACTCCAGATTTCCTGAAGTAGAAGTGATTAGATACGTGACAGTTCGGACAGTTAGTCCAGTATTCGACAATATATTCTCATCAAGAGGTATCCCGTACAATCTGAAGACAGACAACGGGACTCCGTTCTAAAGCGAAGCATTTAGAACAGCGGTCCGCAAACTCAAATTTGGCCCGCGGTCCGCTTTCAACTGGCCCGCGTGACCGTGCCAGCAAAATATTTTTTTCAGTACCAATTTTCCAGTTGTTCTATGAGCACTAAATAACGTGTTTCCTGATGGTTTTCAATACAATTATGCCAACTGTTTCATCTTTACAAAACAGCCGTAGAGCTTACACAAATTTGAAATATTATGAAGCATTAATTTTGTTGTTCACTTAATGTCAATTCGCCAGAGTAAACTTCGTACACATTTAATAGCAACAACCTTCACCTTTGCAGTGATGTTCGCTAGGCGGCGCTACTGTTAATATAACAGAAGCTAACGCTCGATTCCCAGAAACCCGGATGAAACATCGCTCAATACCAAGTCATCTTCGACACGAATCTCAGGACTATGGCGTACATCGAAAAAAAAACTTCGTTTTGATTATTCCGGAAAGAGAACGTTTGACGCTGCCTGGGAGAGCATCTGTGTTTACAGACACTTCAAGCCATCTTAATGAAGCCAGCTATCGCATCTGTTACTTACTCGCTCAACACCAGGTGCCGCTTACTCACGCAGAATTGTTCAAGGAGGCTTTCATGGCCAGTGCCGAAGTTCTGTTCGCTGGTTTTCAGATAAGATCGTGCAACAGATTGGGAAACTGCCACTTTCACCCGACACATGTGCCCGTCGATGTGATGAGTTGAGTGGTGACATTTTCACGCAGCTGATGACTAAGTTGCGAGCCTGTCCTGCTTTTTCACTTGCTCTCGACGAAAGCACTGACAAAAGTGACACGGCACAGCTGATGGTATCTGTGCGGTATTTCAACGAAGGTGCATCAGAAGACTTCCTGTGCCTGATCCCATTGAAGGGCACAACGACAGCGCGGGACGTTTGCAGTGCGCTATTGAAGTTCGGCGAAGAAAATGATTTGACGTGGGAAAATGTGGTTTATCTGTGTACAGACGGCGCGCCCAGCATGCTTGGTCGTCAAGCTGGATTCGTTGCGTTGTTCTGTCAAGAAATCGGAAAGCCGAATCTGATATCACACCACTGCATAATTCACCAGCAAGCATTGTGCGCGAAAGCAGGCTGTGGTCTGCAGGATACGATGAAACCTGTTGTAGAGAGAGTGAACCTTATCCGCGCACGTTCTCTCAACCACAGGACGTTCCAAAATCACTTGGCTGCACTTGATGATGCAGAATTCGGCGATGTGCTATTCTACAACAGTGTCCGTTGGCTGAGTTGAGGCGCATTTCTTGAGAGATTTGCTGCACTGCATCCTCACATCGTGAGTTTTCTCAAAGAAATTGATCACCCAGTTGCCCATCTGGAAGATGACAAGTTCCGGGTGCGACTCTGCTTTCTGACAGACATTTTCGGACACCTAAATAAGCTAAACCTGCTGCTACAAGGACGGCACAAGTTGCTGTGTAATTTGTACGAAGCGGTGAAGGGCTTCGAGGACAAGGTGACACTTTTCAAAGTTCATGCAGAAGGCGGCAATTTTCTGCACTTCAAAGTTCACCAGAGAATTCGTGGTGAAGACGATGAACGTATCGCAGACGCTAAGCGGGTACTTGCTGATGTGATTAACAGCCTGGAGACCGCATTCAGCAGACGATTCGCTGACTTTGCTGCTATCGACGACGTTTACTGCTTCTTTACAAGCCCTATTGCTGCGGAGCCAGCTATTTGCCAAACATTGTCGCAAACATCTGCAGTCGACGAAGCAGCGTTGCAAGACAATTTCATCGATTTCAAAGTGGTGCCAGGACTATAAAATGAGAGTATTGCTGCGATAGACGATATCGTGCTTTTCTGGGTAACACAAGTGCCTGTGCGATTTCCAGTGCTGATCGAAGCAGCACAGAAATGTTTGATGCTTTTCGGCAGCACATGGTCATGTGAATCAGGATTATCAGCCATGAATCACATCAAGAACAACCTCCGGTGCCGACTCAAGGACACACGTTTGAGGGATCTTCTGCGACTTTCCATCTCTCCGCTCTGCCATCAGTTCGGTCAGTTGTCGAAGAATATGCAGCACCATCCTTCGCATTGACTCCATTAATTAGATGTGTTGACTTCTCTTGCGTTATTTCGAAAATGTTTCCATGTTCTACTTGTACAGTACCATATTTTGTTTAGCCTGCCAAAGCAGATAATTAAAGCAATATTTGTGCACTGTGTTTTTCCGTGCTTAAAAGTTTTGGCCCGCCTAAAAACATAGCACTCCAAATTTTGGCCCTCGTCCCAAAAAGTTTGCTGATCCCTGATTAGCGGTCAACCAAGGTTTCAGCCGTCAACGGGTAACTCTATATTTGTCAGACGCCAATGGTTTGCAGAAAGGCTTATGAAGACCATAGGGAAAGTCTTCGAGTGCGCACAAATAGAAGGTAAACGCTGGAAGCAGGAGCTGTATGAGAAACTACAGGGCACACATCGACAGGCCAACCACCAGCATCTGTCTAGAACGGTGTACTATTGAAGACGAAGCCACCCGACATGCCATGTTCTGGAAATGGATGAAAGACTCCGTTAGAAGGATCAGATGACAAAAATGAAAGGGTATGCAGAGGCACGAAGACGTTCTCAAGTCTCAAGTAGTTATACTCCAAACAGCCCAATCTTGAGCTAACGCAGGCGTTTGGACCAACGGTTTTTAGTGTCTCTTACGAAAGACACGGGCAAAGTGGGGTGAACGTCATTGCCCAAGTTTCGAAACGGCGGAGGTGGAATCGAACCACCGTCTTCTCGATCGACAGGCGGGTGCTCTAACCATTAGACCACCGCTCTCCACGGTGTGTCACAGGACAATCAGGACAATAAAACAAGTTCAATGTGTTACAGGACAATCAAATAAGTTCGATGTGTTACACAACAATCTGATCAATACAAGTGTTACACAACAATAACAAACAATGTATTCCTAAAAGGTAGGTCAGGTATAACCGAATTGTTATTTGGAAGACATTACTTAGTGGACAAACGGTGGGTCCCCATTTGATGTTGTCTACTTAGATTTTCAGAAAATTTTCGGTGATATGATAATGATTGTTACTTAGACTAAAAGCCCATGGCATAGGATACGGTGCAATCAACTGGATCGAAAATGGCTGACAGAACAAAGCCGAAAAGTAACAACACGGGGAGACTTAAAACTGGAAATCAATGTTGAATGAGATCCCATACAATATATAATATATATACATTATTTGGATTATCATTGTTATCAAAGTAATTGAATTCGGGGACAACGCGAACGTATTTATAGAGTTTCAAAGATATGAAGATAAAATAAACTTTACAATATGACCTAGAACCATAACAGACAAAACATGGTGAGTAACATTTTGTGCTGACATGAGCATTTCATAACAATAATTGTTTTATGACATACAAAAAGAAAAAGTCAATTATACCCTATACAAAGCAATAGTCGGGCTTCAGTTGGAATGTTGCGTGTACGCCTGGAGGCCATATCATAATTGTTGCGTACACGCATGGAGGCCATATCATAATTGTTGCGTACACGCCTGGAGGCCATATCATAATTTGTCATGTTACGAAATAACGCCTAGTAAACATTGGATATAAAAAAAACACCTAACAGAGACCAACATTTTAAGAGGATACAAAACAGTGTGTATAATATTTAATGATCATGACGATAGTGATGTAACGATTGTCTTCAAACTTAAAGCTATCATAACTAAGTGGCACTGTGTAACATTATTAAACACACAATGTAGATTGGTTATGAGAAAGTACAAGAATGATGTTACATGAATTAAGCAAATCCACTGATTGTGTAAAAGCTAGCAGTGCGAATGTGTTTAAACATAAAGCATGTAGATATATGATGATAACAGTGTACTCCACATAAAGCATGTAGATATATGATGATAACAGTGTACTCCACATAAATTGTTTAAACATAAAGCATGTAGATATATGATGATAACAGTGTACTCCACATAAATTGGACTCTCAACAATCCAATGGCCTCCTCGTCCACTACATCAAGTATAACTACATCAAGTATAACATAACATAACATAACATAACATCTTAGAATGAAGACTGACTGATACATAATAATGATATGTTGTTACATTACCTCTAACACCGTGCTAGCCTATTCAGTCAGTATATCTACATCTGGTATAACATAACAGCACTAATGTATACTCAACGTCAACCCATATGTTGAGTACATTTTCAAAAATGATGTTACTGACTGACTGATACATAATACTTATATGTTGTTACATTACCTCTAAAACCGTGCTGGCTGGCTGACTGATGTATAATAATTACATGTTGTTGCATTACCTCTAACACCGTGCTACCCTATTCAGTCAGTATAACTACATCTAGTATAACATAACATCTTAGAATGAAGACTGACTGATACATAATAATTACATGTTGTTGCATTACCTCTAACACCGTGCTAGCCTATTCAGTCAGTATAACTACATCTAGTATAACATAACATCTTAGAATGAAGACAGACTGATACATAATAATTATATGTTGTTACATTACCTCTAACACCGTGCTAGCCTATTCAGTCAGTATAACTACATCTAGTATAACATAACATAACATAACATCTTAGAATGAAGAATGACTGAAACAAAATAATTATATGTTGTTGCATTACCTCTAACACCGTGCTGGCTTATTCAGTCAGTATAATTACATCTAGTATAACATTATAGCAGTAATATATACTCAACGTCAACCCATATGTTGGGTAACTTGGGAGAATATGCGCCTTCGATGTAAGATGTCACACCATTGGACCATTCGCAAGGTACTACAAGTGATAATGTACGGATTCACAGCATTCGTTTGTATATAGTTGCGTGAAAACATAATAACCGCTTCCGAATAATAACTTGACGTCACTAGTCGAACAGAGAAACTTCCACGCGGATATACAGCACCCGTTTGTTCATCGACCATGAAGGTGTTACGTTCGACGCTGACCTGTTTGTTAATCGACCATGAAGGTGTTACGTTCGACGCTGACCCGATTGTTCATCGACCATGAAGGTGTTACGTTCAACGCTGACCCGATTGTTCATCGACTATGAAGGTGTTACGGTCGACGCTGACCTTCGACAGGGAATATCGGATGCCTCCGTTGTCGCCGCTGTCGGCGTCGGTAGCTTCTGCTCGATAGACGGACCTGCCGCTAACGAACTCGCTCGTTGTTATTTGTACAGCTTTGAATTTCTTACCGGTGTCATATCTAATAAGTACCCCCATATAATACATATTATATATACCACATTGGTGCGCTGGTATACCCAGAATTGTGTTAGGTGTACAGTAAGAACGGTGCGCACATTTCTTTGACACATATTGATGTAGACTTGTGGTGCCACACGGAGGTCCAAATTATATGAAGGGGCGGTGTTTAGTGGAAGGCAGTGTTAGTTGACCCACTGGATGCCAGTTGAGCGACAGTTACGTGGTGTCACCCAATAATTGGACATGTTACTAGAGCACGAGTGATGTACAATAAGTGATGTACAATAAGTGATGTACAATAAGTGCTATTTTCCACAATGGTCAGAACATATGAGTTAAAAGTTTGTTTTGTATGTTTTTCGAAACTTTTGGTATTTGTGATTTTTGTCTGCTGGTGTTACAATCAACGCATGTAACCAGACTCTTATATGCGCACTTACAAATGGTTTAACTCTGCACTGGGAGGAATATTATTTACATTACTTGGCGCATTAATGAGAAGTTAATTAAAAAAGCTTAATTGTCGAAACGGGGCTAGTTGTGCCACCCAATGGAGGGTTAGTTGTGCCACCCAAGGGAGGGTTAGTTGTGCCACCCAATGGAGGGTTAGTTAAGCAGCGGTTAAAGAACGAAGACGAGTTTTCTTTAACACAAGATACATCGAGGGATTAATTTTTCCAAGCAAATTGGGACATCGGATAGCTACAAGAAACACGTGATGTACCCATTGGGTAGTTGTGTTGGCTTAGTTGTTATATGTTTTTTTTGTACAAGGCTTACGTAAATTATGCAAGTAAAGCATTTACCCAACTTACGCTACACCGAGGCACAACTTACCCCATACCAAGTGCTAGTTGAGCCAAATAACCAACCCTATTTGAATCAGTTACATATAATTATCTATACATACTAGATTCAACTTGGTATAAAATGATCTACTAATAATCATAGTTTATGCGAGCAAATACAATTTATGTTATGAATATGATCGTGCCAATAGATATGCCAATATATATATATATATATATATATATATATATATATATATATATATATATATATATATATATATATATATATATATATCAAAGATAATTAAAATGGCTCAACTAACACTGCGTTCCCCTATATGGATAATAACCGGCCGGGGGGGGGGGACATTTTACATGGATATTAAAGACCGGTAGTAAATACTACATATATGATAATGACGACGGGGTACCAACACAGAGGGTACTTATTAGATGTGACACCAGCCAAAACCGGATTGTCGTCGTTGATGTCCGTCACACTGACCAATACTTCGGCCATCGAAGACTTCGCAGGCGTACCTACAACGAAGGAAGGGCACAAGTTAAAATTACTAAATAAACATATTTATTAACTAAGATACCTTTATTTTGCACTTGATGGATTAGTCTACATAATAGAAACAAATAGCATCTCGCGTCACCGTTTATGCGGTTGTTTACCAACGGTCTGCATCATATAGCAATACTGCTGCATCATATAACAACATTGCTGCATCATATAGCAACACTGCTGCATCATATAACAACACTGCTGCATCATATAACAACACTGCTGCATCATATAACAACATTGCTGCATCATATAGCAACACTGCTGCATCATATAACAACACTGCTGCATCATATAGCAACACTGCTGCATCATATAACAACACTGCTGCATCATATAACAACACTGCTGCATCATATAACAACACTGCTGCATCATATAGCAACATTGCTGCATCATATAGCAACATTGCTGCATCATATAGCAACACTGCTGCAGAATATAACAACACTGCTGCATCATATAACAACATTGCTGCATCATATTGCAACACTGCTGCATCATATAATAACACTGCTGCATCATATAACAACACTGCTGCATCATATAACAACATTGCTGCATCATATAGCAACACTGCTGCATCATATAGCAACACTGCTGCATCATATAACAACACTGCTGCAGAATATAACAACACTGCTGCAGAATATAACAACACTGCTGCAGAATATAACAACACTGCTGCAGAATATAACAACACTGCTGCAGAATATAACAACACTGCTGCAGAATATAACAACACTGCTGCATAATATCAATCTTATTCGCGGTTGACACATTGGCTAAGACAATCGCATATTATAAATTTTCGATAATTAGTTAAAAGAGTACTAGATTATTGGTAAGTCCGCCGTGGCGTAGAGGTTACAACGTCGGATTCTGAACCGAGAGAACCCGGGTTCCAATCTCCTTGCTGCCGTTGTCGCCGTTACACACCCAACCGACCTGTTCATTTAAACACCAGCTCAACTTACCTGGAAAGCCACTCTGCAATTACTCCCCCAGATGTGTTCGTTTACATATACATGTATACTGCACTACATCTACAGCTGGGTTAACAGATGCAGCGAAAGTGAATTAAATTGTCCATGCTTTGAAATGAAAGGAAGTGGATCACCGGTATCCGGCCCTCTGGATTGAGAGTCCGACATTTTAACCATTCTACTGCTGACTACACTCGTCAAACAACATTTAAACGGCTAGAGTTGTCAAAACAAGCAGGTGCTTTTCTAACTGCCTTGCCAATCTGCCACGTTCAGGAATATTGATATCCGTGTTCATTGTCGAACGCCATACAACCAGTTCCCAGTGTGTCGTTGGCTGTCATATTTTAATGTTTTTTTTAGCATGGCGTTGTATCTTAATATCCAAGGCATCCTTTCTTCAGCCATTAGAGAAAAACAGTATTACATGCGTGGGTATCTCTTCATATGTGTTTCCCATGAATGAACGTGAGTGACTCGTCCACACATGAATGTTGACAAAGCTCCTGTTCGGTACACCTGACGCTTCATCCCAGCAAGAATGTGCCAGTCTTTGCCTGTGCATATCTTTTCAACTATCCGAAGATCGTTTCCTTGGTGACAACTGGTTCTCTCGTTGAGCGCGCGTTCAAAGTTCCAGCCAATCACAAACGGTTTTTATTCTCACCGTCGATGGCGGTAGCACGGAACGCACACATGATATATATTGGAGAAAAGCAAAATTACTATTATTCAGTGATAATATGGGACGCTTGTGACCAGTTCCAACACAACCTGACACTACAAGACTCCGGTGAACAACAGTCTAGCATCACTTACCGTTGTCGGTGGCCCAGACTTCCAGTCTTACTTCCTGCACACTCTCTCGGTCGAGCGACTTGACGAGGTCGATCTGTCCCGTGCTTGCATTGATGGCGAAATGTTCATCAGCGCTCGCGATCGAGTACGTGATTACGTCGCCATCCCCATCAGAGGCCGACACCTGTCACAGAAACACGTCAATGCGTTAGATGAACATTGCCTATATATGGATTCATGATGTACAAAATGTATATGTACCATCGACCATGCATGACTGCAATGAAAAATTGCGATTGTTTACATACTGTCGAGCACGGTAGTCATTATACAATATGGCTTTCATACCTCGTAGCGGCTTCTGTGGGTACTTTTGAGTCCGTGTTTCAAATGAATCCACTCAGCTACGTTTAAACACAACACACTTTATCGAAGAAAGTTTACTTATAATAAATATCAGAGGTACAGAATTGCACACTCGGAGAAAAATTTGTGATATTAATTCGCCGTATAAAAGCCACCCAAACCCTTTGCGTCTCTACCATCACGTGTCATTGTTAACAAATCAATTATGTCAGTTCCACATTTAAATCAAATTATTACGATGCACGGTATAGGTATTGCCATTTACCGTGACGATGTTGGTGCGTGTCGACTCTTCTGTAACATTCACGTTGTAGACGGCTCCGTTGTCAAACCGTGGAGAGAACTCGTTGACGTTCTGCACTGTGATGTTGATGGTGGCGGAAGCCGAGAGAACGTTGTCGCCTTCAAAGCCGCCGTCAGACACCACAATGACCAACTCGTAGCTCCGTGTTGTCTCGTGGTCAAGACTGCCCAGTAAAACTAGCTCGCCTTTAAACAATAAAACATGTTACCGATAGCTGAACTAGAGATGAAGAAAAACAAAACGTTTAAATGTTGATCTGCCAGAAAATCGTTATATGACCCTGGAGCATTTGTTTATTCAACGAGATGCGTGAAAAGTGAATGGCACCTGCATGGTAGTGCCCTTCTCGGGTACCTACAATATATATTTTTAATTCACACTGTCGGCATTTTACCCACAGTTTACAATGTTGTCTAATCATTTATCGAACTCTTATTGCATTTGTCGAACTGAGAATGATCTACTAATGACGCTACAGTAAATATACTACACAGACGAACAACACGACACCTGACAGTGGCTTGAGAGAGAACGCATTCGCCGTGTTTCTTGACACGATACTGAACGTCAGCACCGAGCTATCGGCGTCAGTGGCGTTGACTTGGAGCACCGTGGTCCCCGCAGCCGTCGACTCTTTCAGGGAGACTGAGTAGGCTTCTTGTCCAAACTCGGGGGCTTTGTCGTTGATGTTTGTGACAGTGACAAACACTTCTGCACTCGACGACTTGGCCGGCGTTCCTGTGATTCAGGCCAAAACAGACGTGACACGGCAGATCAACTAATCTTAATATGACGAACAATCGCCTTTTGAAATGTAAATACACAAATGTTGTCATATATCCTTATGACATATGTATTCTTCGTTGGAGCATCCCTGACATGTGAATGAATTTATTTTATATGTAAAATAATTACACCGTTTTTATAAATGCATATACAAGGCAAATACACACACATTATCAATACTAAGAAAGACAGCTATAAACTAGCGATTTACTTATAACTGTGTAAAGTGCCCAAATCACGTGAAACAAGCAAGATACCCCATTTAAAGATAAACACGGAGAGAGGTAAATAAGTACCGTTGTCGGTGGCCCAGACTTCCAATCTTACTTCCTGGACGCTCTCTCGGTCGAGCGACTTGACGAGGTCGATCTGTCCCGTGCTCGCTTTGATGACGAAATGTTCATCACCGGTCGCGATCGAGTACGTGATTCCGTCATCATCACCGTCAGAGGCTGAAACCTGTCAGATTGTGGCAGAAGTAATTTGTTAGTACACTAATGTCGGTGCATATTGTCTTGACAAAAACATCTAGTACCATATCGACATTGTACACATATATGTGCGTACGTGTGTTTTGTTGATGTTACCAGAAGACACAAGCATTGTTGTCTAATATACAGTTAGTTGTCTTTAATTACCGTGACGATGTCGATACGCGTCGCTTCCTCTTCCACAGCCACTTGGAAGACGGCTCCGTTGTCAAACCGAGGAGAGAACTCGTTGACGTTCTGCACTGTGACGTTGATGGTGGCGGAGGCCGAGAGAACGTTGTAGCCTTCAAAGCCGCCGTCAGACACCGTAATGACCAACTCGTAGCTCCGTGTTGTCTCGTGGTCAAGACTGCCCAGTAACACTAGCTCGCCTTCAAATTATACAAATATTTCACATTCGAGATAATGCATTTTAATAGATGCTACAAATCCGCGTTGACTGTGGATTTGGGCCTTATTTGTCGGCATTTGTGTTTATTGTGAGTGGAATACTTGCTATGTCGAATATCACTGCAAATTCATGATATGCTTTGGTTATATGTATTTATTTATCTACGAGTTGTATTTGTATGGATGCTGTTACTTTGATGCAGCGCTAGACGTACCGAGTAATTTGCTACGTGTGAATTTATATTAAGCTTATTTCTAGAATTTGCAAACATATCTGATACTTTAGTAATTTTAATCGCATAACATGGGATTAGTGTTATTCATACCTATATTTATCATACGCATACCTATATTTATCATATCATTCAATTTGGATTGATAAGTTTAAGTTGTTTATGTAAGTATTTTATTGATCTAAGAAGATCCTTTTGTTGCACACAAACTCGTTATATACAGCGCCCCTGTAAAGGCGTACCCGAGAGTGGCTTCAGTGAGAACACGTTGCCCGTGTTTCCAGACACGACGCTGAACGCCAGCACGGAGCTGTCGGTGTCGACCGCGCTCACTCGCAGTACCGTCGTTCCTACGGCTATCGACTCTTTCAGCGAAAGTGAATATGCTTCTTTACTGAATGCGGGCGCGTATTGGTTCTGATCTACAACGTGCATTGTCACACGTGCCACTTGTTCGTGTAGACCGTCAGACGCACGCACCGTCACGTTGACCACGTCAGAGGTCAACGAGGACAGTGACGAGAGCAGTCGAAGAGCACCCGTGTCTCGGTTAATGATGACAATGTCCGGCGTGCTGGCAGCTACCACGCTGTAGAACACTCGTGCTGCAACAAACGGAGTTATTTTACATTAATGGGAATTGTTGTAGATAATATATAATTATGAGACGACACCGCAAAAATAAAAGTGAGAAAATATAAACAAAATGAAACTGAAACTCCAGTAGTGCAATCGAGTTTAAATAATTTTACAATAAAACGATACCCTCCACACCACATAAATAATTGATAATTCAAGCATGCCATTTTTGACATTCACTATATTGATTCTTAATTGTTATATGCTCATAGGAGTTTAACTTACAAAATTCGTCCCTGACGTCTGCGTCGGAAGCGGTGAATGTCGTTATCAAAGAATTGACTGCAGTTACCCGAGGCAACCATATCTCCAAGTCGGTGACATTGAAGTGCGGTGGGTTATCGTTGACATCTGTGACGTCGACTCTGACAAGTACAGACGTCGTCAACGGCGGAGTGCCTTTGTCGACAGCCACCAGATGGAACTCGTAGCTGTCTGCCGATTCTGCGTCGAGTACCTGGGTCGTTTTTACAACGGCGAAGTCGCCGTCGACCGAGACTGCGAACGCCGTTGACGGCGGCTGTAGAGAGTAGCCGGCGATGTCACCGTTGTCTCCGGCGTCCACATCCACGGCCTTGGTCCGCATCACTTCAGTGCCGATTGGACTGTTCTCCTCCACGTACTCGGAGAACTGTTCTGACGGGAAGGCGGGAGCGTTGTCGTTGACGTCACCGACCGTGACCGTCACTTCGGCTGTGGCAGTTTTAGGGCCAGTCGGTGGTGCTCCGTTGTCGATGGCTAATACGTGGAATGTGTAGTTCGCGGTCGTCTCTCGGTCTAACGTCGCAGTGGTAGACACATTGCCTGTTGTCTCGTCAATGGAGAATGGCACTAGGATTCCTTCAGCAATGTTGTAGTGGACGACACTTCCATCGTCCTTGTCAATGGCTTCCACTCGTCCCAAGATTGTCCCCACAATGACAACCTCCAGTACATCATACATATATTGAGGTTGGTCAAACTCTGGCGTGAATCTGTTGCTAGCGACCACACTGACCACAAGCGTAAGTTCCGTCGATCTTGGTGTCGGCGATCCTTGGTCCGAGGCTCTTAACAAGAGCATGTACAGTCCAGCATGTCCAGCAAGTGACGCTGCCGTGGTCAAACGTCCGGTGGTCGTGTTATAAGAGAACAACGATGTGATATTCACCAGCTGGACACCAACAGCGCCATTGTCTCCAACGTCAGGATCTGACGCCGTGATCGTGGCCAACTCGTAGCCGACTGCCGCCGTCTCTTCGACGCTCGTGTCAGACGAGACAGGGTCAAATACCGGGGCATTGTCGTTGACGTCCAACACTGAGATCTGTACGGCGGCGGCTGACGTACGTACTGGTGTGCCGTCGTCGGACGCGATCACGTTAAATGTGTACGAATCAACGAGTTCACGATCTAACTGACCGATAACTCGCACAGCGCCACTTGTGGAGTTTATCTCAAGCGGCAAGACAATCTCTGTGTTAATATTCTGTATTGAGTAGGCTACGTGTTGGCCGGGGTCATTATCAGAGGCGTTTGGCAGCAGAATGACCACTCCGGCCGTCACGTCTTCCGACACGTTTACCGGGAACTCAGTTTGTTCGAAACGCGGACTGTATGTGTTCGATCTGGTGACCGTGACGTCGTATGTGAAAGACGCTCCAGCGGTGTCGATGTAGTCGATCAACTGCAAATACGGGTCGTCTTCGAGTCGATCGATCCACAGATTGTACTCGATGTTGATCGACCGGCCCGTGTCGGATCTGACGGCGGAAACTGGAGTGACATCTTCGTCTCCAGTATAAGCACCCCGGAAGTAGACCCATCCTGACGGATCAGGATTGACGTGGACCTGGCGTGGAGAGTAATTCGCATTGTTGACGTGTGTGTGTGTGTGTGTGTGTGTGTGTGTGTGTGTGTGTGTGTGTGTGTGTGTGTGTGTGTGTGTGTGTATATATATATATATATATATATATATATATATATATATATATGTAGTGTGTTGTTTGTATGTCATTTTGACATCCTAATAACCAGCTAAAAATTAAAAAGGATAAATGCATTACTTCGCATGACACCGTAAAATGGTACCGATTGGATGATTGGCATTTGATCTTTAATACGAACAGTTTTTTGTTGGAATACTCGCAAGCGATAATGTGTCTTTATTCAGATTTGTATACATCACCGTTGATTACATTTTACGCACACGCACGCACGCACGCACGCACGCACACTCGCACGCACGCACGCACGCACATACGCACACACACACACACGCACGCACGCACACACACACACACACACACACACACACACACACACACACACACACACACACACACACACACACACATATATATATACTATAAATGCATGTTCGTTTTTAAACTCTCGATAGTTTTTGAGTGTATATATGGTTGTGCCAGAATAATTAAATAAAATCTTTAATAGTTTATATATACTCAAAGAATATTGAGATATATATATATATATATATATATATATATATATATATATATATATATATATACACAAACCATTTAATTTTATTAGTCTGGCACAATGATATATACACTCAAAACCTACTGAGAAAAAACGATCGTACATCAGATATATATTTTTATATTTATATTTTAATTTAGGCGAATGTTGTGATTATTCACCTGTATTTGTGTTGCACTGACGTAGTCGATGCTGGTGATATTACACGAGGAGACATTGAGCGGATGTCGACCGTCCGTGCTCTGGTATATGCGGTCCGGAAGCAGGTCGAGTCGATGCTCGCCGAAGACGAGGAAGTCGAAGAGTCCGTCGTCTTCAGGGAGGTCGACTCGTACAACGTGGAGGAGCTCGTGGAAGAGAACCGCCTCCATCACCGACAGTTGCGGGTCTCCTGTGAGCAACACGACCAACATATCACATTACTTTCAACGGGGAACACTCAGCATTTCCACATTTGGGCAGTATTCTATTGTGACAAATAAATAGTTTAATTACCGATTTTGGCATGCTAGTAAACATCCGTATATTTCAATCGATTCCATGTGATATCATTTTCTACTGTCTCGTTCAATAACCATATATATGATGCCTTCAAATACTGGGTATGTTTGCATATTATTTCTTTGTATAATAAACAGCAAGTTTTTGTCGGAATGCAACAATTGTAATGCATTATGTTTCAAATGCTTTCTACCGACACCTACGAATATTTACATAGTAGGATAGAATGCAGCTAGACTTTATATTGAATATCACATAATGTAATTACCTAGTGGGTTGACATTCTCAAATGTCGCCGTGTAGTTGCTGAATGTCCCTTTAAGTGATGACGTCATCATCCACCTGGAGACCCTTGTCGACCTTGCCTGAATGTCACCAAATGTGACAGTTAACGACGGCGACACGGGCTGGTTGTCGACTTGCGCTCCGACGATCTTGAAGTTGATGAGCAAACCTTTCTCGTTCTCGATGATCTCTGGTTGGCCGGAAGTTATTCTCGTGTTCCTTGCCACGCCGTAGCCGTCGTTGGTAATGAGCAGGCCCAGTGTGTACGGTATGGTCGGTTCGATGACGTCTGTTTCGAGAACGACACATTAAACAAAAACGTCACATATTTGTCCAATAACAGCTAAACAACACGACTGAAGCTTCTATGGATAATGAAAGTGTGCATTTGTTACTTCAAATGTGTTTAACAAGAAGCATTAATCTCCTCTTCCAGTGCATTGAATGCCCAAAACATAGAAGATGGCGGATGACTCGTTATTATTTACAGAAAACAGTTCTGGAAAACACAACGAAGTCCGACGGAACACAAGAGTTACGTCGTGCCTTAAAACACAACAACTTTGTGAAATGTACCTTCAGTCATCGGGTCGTCACTGCGAACGTTCCTCTCGAGGAAGTAGTTGAGATAGAGACGTGGATCTGGAGTGACGGTGATTGTCTCTGGGAACAGCGGCACGGTGATGTTCTGTCCACCGACCGTGTAGTAGAGCGTGCCTCCGATGTCGTACTGGACGTCGTGGGTGGGAGCAGCCTCCGAGTAGGGGATGATGAGCCAGCTGGCCGTGCCCACAGCTCCCATCTCCAACACCCCGTTTCCGTCGACGCTTCCCATGCCCGACACTTCCGGCTCGCCTGGAACACGAGCCAGCATGTAAGGACAACACTGTGATTGTCGTCTTTCTAGCTGGCAATTATTAGGAAAAGTATATGAACTGGCTTCAATTAAGTTAGCTATGAGCCGCTTTATAATACACCTGACGTGTGTCTTACCCATGGCAAATTTGTACTCAGCTGTCTCAAAAGTCGCGCGGTCAAGTATTTTGACCACCACCTTGATTCCGGCCAGTCTGTCTGACTCCCCGTTGTCCAGTTCTAGCGTGGCCTCGAAGGCGTCTCGGGTGATGGCGAGTCGTTGCTGGATTCGAATACGAACCATTGCACAGACTCCCTTGTGATCGTCCTGCGGCAAACACAGGCCAAGTAACAGTTTGTGTTTTATATAAACTTATTTATATAAACTGGTCACACATGTCAACGCGCCCGCCCGCCCGCCCGCCCGCCCGCCCGCCCGCCCGCCCGCCCGCCCGCCCGCCCGCCCGCCCGCCCGCCCGCCCGCCCGCCCGCCCGCCCGCCCGCCCGCCCGCCCGCCCGCCCGCCCGCCCGCACGCACGCACGCACGCACGTACGCACGCACGCACGCACGCGCCTGTTCAACATGTATAATCCCGTTAAACATATTAAATATTTTGTAAAATGAACATTGCTGTCCTACCTTTTCTGCCTTCTTGTAAGCGTTGTGCCCGTCTTCAAACCAGTCTGCGAGGGAACTGTATCCAGCCTGCAAAGCAACCCATATGTAACCTGTGACTATAGTAACAGTAGTAGTAGTAATATTAGTAGTACAGTGTTTTGCATTTTTCGGTCGGCGCCGCGCCATGTCCCCCCAATGGTAACGCCAGCGTCGGCCATTTTAAAATGCGCAGTAAAGGCGCGTTTGAAAACTTGAAGAAAATGCGTTGAAATGTCATTAAAATTACAAGATAAACGAACTATTCATAGCTGCGCCAGGCACAAAACGAGAAATCACAATAGATGAATAACGGGTGCATACGGTGAACAACGCACCGTGTGCACTCCAAGGACAACGTTTAAGCTAACCACCATATTTACAAAAAACATTAAGGTGGTAGTAATGTTGTTTTTACTCGAATTGAAAATGTGTGAAATTTGATGTAAAATAGTGTAGTGGATTGGAGTAAACAAGGCGAAATCTTAAAATGCATCCTGTCGTCCGGCATTTTCTGAAAGTATATACCCTAATCTTGCTAAATAAGTTGACAAAATTTATCGACAACAAAAACCAAAACTCGGACTTCTCTGCCGGACTATTTCCTCAAACCTGTTTCGCTGTTTCCAAGTCGGATTCGATCTGTTTGGCCAACGTATTGAATTTTGCGTGGTCGACCATGTTGTCTCCCTTCAACGTGCCGTGATCCCAGTTGTAGAACGTGTTGTTGAAACGCTTAATTAACTTGTCCGCCATTTCCCACGTCACGTTGACCGGAAGCGGAAACGTGTGTACGGTATCGTACTCGGCCTGCGTGATCAGTTTTCCGCCGTCGCTGTTGTCGGCCATGCTCGGTTGTACGACAGACTCCCACCATTCACGGCCATCGACCTGGAACCTACAAACGGCAATTTTCGTTCTATACAATAAGTGAATTATTACACTGCGACTTCTGTATGACACATTCTATTACTGGGATATTTTTACGCTTTGTTCCCTTTTAAAGTTGGGTTTGTTCTCTGTTTGATTGAATGTAGTCCACGTTGTGCCACAAGTCACAAGTCTGCAACGGCATATATATTTATATATATATATATATATATATATATATATATATATATATATATATACATACATATGTATGTGTTTATATATGTATGTATGCATGTATGCATGCATATATATATATATATATATATATATATACCTATATATATATATATACATATATATATATATATATATATATATATATATATATATATGTATATATATGTATATATATATATATATATTTATATATATATACATACATATGTATGTGTTTATATATGTATGTATGCATGCATGCATGCATATATATATATATATATACATACATATGCATGTGTTTATATATGTATGTATGCATGCATGCATGCATATATATATATACATATATATATATATATATATATATATATATATATATATATATATATATATATATATATATATATATATGTATATATACTCACCAGGTGTCGTCACCGTGCACGATCTGAGCGAGAAAGCCGTAGTTGGCTGCAGCAATGTGTCGCCTGATTAGTTCAGGAGCGAGGTCGACCTGCGTTGGTAGACTGCGACGACGTCGAGATTTACCGTTGAGACCATCGACGCATTGCCTTACAGAGTTGACGCACCTGAATCATCACCGTATGTCGTTATATACAATTTAGCAATTATAAGTTTCAAACGAGATGTCCACTGTATCAGGCAAACAGCACACAGAACAAATGTTAATGAACTTGTCACCAGTTTGCTACTAAACTATATATATATATATATATATATATATATATATATCGGGATAAATTAGAAACACATATAGAGCAGGAACCAGGTAAATTTTATACATGTCAGAGAGTCAGGACTCGCACGCAAAAGTCTGCCACAGAAATGGCACAAATGTAAATATGTTTGCGTTCCGACGGAGCTTGTTTTCATGCATGGCGATCTTTTCTAAAATTTAACGACAATTCCAGCAACGAAAATCTGGTAAATCACGGCTTAAAAAACAACAGATCCGCGAAACCCATTATACTAGCAACAATAAATAGTCATGTATCCCATACATAAAACATAATTCTTGCCATTACATACCCTAGCGGGGGAATAGCCAACAAGGCGCAGCTCAACATTGTTGATCCAAGCGTAGATAGACTCAGATTGTACAAATCACGGAAACAACTTATGACGCTGACTGTGTTGGAAACGCAGCCCAGAGCCGCCAATAAGCAGTTGAATAGAGCGTCACACGTCAGTTCAGTAGTCACTGGTATCACCTCCCGGACGGAACCTGCAGAGGAATTACTGATGACGTCATTCTTGTTGTTGCCAGTCCACTCAAAAAATAAATATGGTGGTTGAATTATTGGGAATTGCGTAAAACGAATGCTTGTTTAAATCAAAACAACGACCCTGCTGCACAATTGCGAGTGTACAATAAATATAAACATTCGTTTATGCGTACATTTCCGTGAGACATTTATGAAATATCCGCTACGATTTGGCCATCGTCAAATATGTTCACCAAATATTCGTATATATCATCGCAATGATTTATCTTAGTTACTCGTTATTTGTCTGCCTCCTGCAAGTCCGGTTGAAGTTTAGTCGTTATTTGTCTGCCTCCTGCAAGTCTGGTTGAAGTTTAGTCGTTATTTGTCTGCCTCCTGCAAGTCTGGTTGAAGTTTAGTCGTTATTTGTCTGCCTCCTTCAAGTCTGGTTGAAGTTTAGTCGTTATTTGTCTGCCTCCTTCAAGTCTGGTTGAAGTTTAGTCGTTATTTGTCTGCCTCCTTCAAGTCCGGTTGAAGTTTAGTCGTTATTTGTCTGCCTCCTTCAAGTCTGGTTGAAGTTTAGTCGTTATTTGTCTGCCTCCTTCAAGTCTGGTTGAAGTTTAGTCGTTATTTGTCTGCCTCCTTCAAGTCCGGTTGAAGTTTAGTCGTTATTTGTCTGCCTCCTTCAAGTCTGGTTGAAGTTTAGTCGTTATTTGTCTGCCTCCTTCAAGTCTGGTTGAAGTTTAGTCGTTATTTGTCTGCCTCCTTCAAGTCCGGTTGAAGTTTAGTCGTTATTTGTCTGCCTCCTTCAAGTCTGGTTGAAGTTTAGTCGTTATTTGTCTGCCTCCTTCAAGTCTGGTTGAAGTTTAGTCGTTATTTGTCTGCCTCCTTCAAGTCCGGTTGAAGTTTAGTCGTTATTTGTCTGCCTCCTTCAAGTCTGGTTGAAGTTTAGTCGTTATTTGTCTGCCTCCTTCAAGTCTGGTTGAAGTTTAGTCGTTATTTGTCTGCCTCCTTCAAGTCTGGTTGAAGTTTAGTCGTTATTTGTCTGCCTCCTTCAAGTCTGGTTGAAGTTTAGTCGTTATTTGTCTGCCTCCTGCAAGTCTGGTTGAAGTTTAGTCGTTATTTGTCTGCCTCCTTCAAGTCTGGTTGAAGTTTAGTCGTTATTTGTCTGCCTCCTTCAAGTCTGGTTGAAGTTTAGTCGTTATTTGTCTGCCTCCTTCAAGTCTGGTTGAAGTTTAGTCGTTATTTGTCTGCCTCCTTCAAGTCTGGTTGAAGTTTAGTCGTTATTTGTCTGCCTCCTTCAAGTCTGGTTGAAGTTTAGTCGTTATTTGTCTGCCTCCTTCAAGTCTGGTTGAAGTTTAGTCGTTATGTGTCTGCCTCCTGCAAGTCTGGTTGAAGTTTAGTCGTTATTTGTCTGCCTCCTTCAAGTCTGGTTGAAGTTTAGTCGTTATTTGTCTGCCTCCTTCAAGTCTGGTTGAAGTTTAGTCGTTATTTGTCTGCCTCCTTCAAGTCTGGTTGAAGTTTAGTCGTTATTTGTCTGCCTCCTGCAAGTCTGGTTGAAGTTTAGTCGTTATTTGTCTGCCTCCTTCAAGTCTGGTTGAAGTTTAGTCGTTATTTGTCTGCCTCCTTCAAGTCTGGTTGAAGTTTAGTCGTTATTTGTCTGCCTCCTTCAAGTCTGGTTGAAGTTTAGTCGTTATTTGTCTGCCTCCTTCAAGTCTGGTTGAAGTTTAGTCGTTATTTGTCTGCCTCCTTCAAGTCTGGTTGAAGTTTAGTCGTTATTTGTCTGCCTCCTTCAAGTCTGGTTGAAGTTTAGTCGTTATTTGTCTGCCTCCTTCAAGTCTGGTTGAAGTTTAGTCGTTATTTGTCTGCCTCCTGCAAGTCTGGTTGAAGTTTAGTCGTTATTTGTCTGCCTCCTTCAAGTCTGGTTGAAGTTTAGTCGTTATTTGTCTGCCTCCTTCAAGTCTGGTTGAAGTTTAGTCGTTATTTGTCTGCCTCCTTCAAGTCTGGTTGAAGTTTAGTCGTTATTTGTCTGCCTCCTGCAAGTCTGGTTGAAGTTTAGTCGTTATTTGTCTGCCTCCTTCAAGTCTGGTTGAAGTTTAGTCGTTATTTGTCTGCCTCCTTCAAGTCTGGTTGAAGTTTAGTCGTTATTTGTCTGCCTCCTTCAAGTCTGGTTGAAGTTTAGTCGTTATTTGTCTGCCTCCTGCAAGTCTGGTTGAAGTTTAGTCGTTATTTGTCTGCCTCCTTCAAGTCTGGTTGAAGTTTAGTCGTTATTTGTCTGCCTCCTGCAAGTCTGGTTGAAGTTTAGTCGTTATTTGTCTGCCTCCTTCAAGTCTGGTTGAAGTTTAGTCGTTATTTGTCTGCCTCCTTCAAGTCTGGTTGAAGTTTAGTCGTTATTTGTCTGCCTCCTTCAAGTCTGGTTGAAGTTTAGTCGTTATTTGTCTGCCTCCTGCAAGTCTGGTTGAAGTTTAGTCGTTATTTGTCTGCCTCCTTCAAGTCTGGTTGAAGTTTAGTCGTTATTTGTCTGCCTCCTTCAAGTCTGGTTGAAGTTTAGTCGTTATTTGTCTGCCTCCTGCAAGTCTGGTTGAAGTTTAGTCGTTATTTGTCTGCCTCCTTCAAGTCTGGTTGAAGTTTAGTAGTTTTTTGTAAGTTTTCAATAATGTAAATTGTTGGTGTGTACCGCTGTCCGAGACCTAATGAGTCAAAATGAATGTGGTGTCTCGCGAAACGCTGGATTTTATTACTAGGTCGAAAGGTCAAGTGTATTGAATACGATGTACATGGAAAATTGTAGACCTCACATAGTAGTTTTAGAGGTTACGCAACGACGTCAAAGGTTACTTAGGGTTAGATTTAGGGCGAGAGTTAGAGCGAGGTTTAGGGTTGGAATGTTCGTATTCATTCTGAACGAATACGAACGTTTCTTGAGAGGCAATTACCATGTCATGTCATATTAGGTATTGTTGAGGACTGTCGGCACTCCGATGTACCTTGCAGCCCCAGCTCTTGTAAATTTTGGGACGGTAGAATAGGCTGGGTAAATGCGATGTGCCAAACTCGCTCAATTACTCGAGGTGGATATTTTACAGTTGCCATTCCAGTCGCTTCGCGAGTTGCGGTTGCTCTTCTAGAGGGGTTGGGTTTGTGAAGATGAACGTTGTTGCCATCCTGCCCTTCGTCGCGGGAGGTATGTTGCTGTTGAAGATGTCAACGGCTACTAACCCTTTGCTAAGACGCAACAGATGGGGTTTTAAGGCCCTGATGGAAATATTTGCTACTTCGTTGTCAACAACATGAAAATATGACTAATGTGTTGGCAGAAACGTTGGACCTATATATATATATATATATATATATATATATATATATATATATATATATATATATATATATATATATATATATATATATATATATATATATATATATATATATATATATATATATATATATATATATTCGCAAAGTGAAATGTTGGATGACCACACTTATGCTACATGGGCTGCACAAAGCGACACCTCCACGAAAAACGTTGGACATATATATATATATATATATATATATATATATATATATATATATATATATATATATATATATATATATATATATATATATATATATATATATATATATATATATATATATATATATATATATATATATATATATATATATATTCGCAAAGCGAAATGTTGGAAGACCACACTTATGCTACATGGACTGCACAAAGCGACACCTCCACGCCGCCGATATCAACAAGAGGCACTGGGAGAAGATGGCGCAAGATCGCAGTGCAGAGCTTACGGCCGTCAAAAAATGAGCCGCAAAAGCCGAAAACAAAAGAGCGACCGATACCGAAATCAAACGACGACGTCGCCGTGAACGTGCTTGCAAATCGAACAAATCAGCAGCCAGAGTTCGCCGATACTACGGAAGGAAATTGACGACTCGTATTGCCGCTTGTGCGAGAAAACGTTGAACGATTTGCGATGTTAATGTCATACTCGAAACCGAGAAGACCGCCGATGTTATATATATGTTATATATATATATATATATATATATATATATATATATATATATATATATATATATATATATATATATATATATATATATATATATATATATATATATATATATATATATATATATATATATATATATATATATATATATATGGAAATTTCAGAGTGTTTGTCTTACAATCCCATAAATTTAATTTGCGTACAATTAAAACTTATGAGTAATCGCACAAGATTTACAAAACAAGCAAGCCAAGTCGACTTGCCGATGTAGTTCTTACGAGGTACCGCTTTGGCTGCTGCTCTGAGTGGACTAAAAATTCGCACCAGAAATCATAATTAGATCGTCATGATTTAGTTTCGACCGATTAGAAAATTCGTTTGTCTTCACGGCAGATGTTGCTCGAAGTCACTGCGGTAAGTAGACTGAAATGTTATCGCCTGAAATACAATGTTGTATGTAAATAAAGCCATTTATAAGTTTCACGCTATTCAAATTATGCATAGTGTGTGATACGTGAATACGATTTAGAGGCGCCGAAACTGCATTTTGTGAGGCTATTTTGTGTCATTCTTCTTAACGTAACCGCAAACGAGTGGCTTGGGCAGGCGTTAAAAACAAACGAGTGGCGTGGGCAGGCGTTAAAAACAAACGAGTGGCGTGGGCAGGCGTTAAAAACAAACGAGTGGCGTGGGCAGGCGTTAAAAACAAACGAGTGGCGTGGGCAGGCGTTAAAAACAAACGAGTGGCGTGGGCAGGCGTTAAAAACAAACGAGTGGCGTGGGCAGGCGTTAAAAACAAACGAGTGGCGTGGGCAGGCGTTAAAAACAAACGAGTGGCGTGGGCAGGCGTTAAAAACAAACGAGTGGCGTGGGCAGGCGTTAAAAACAAACGAGTGGCGTGGGCAGGCGTTAAAAACAAACGAGTGGCGTGGGCAGGCGTTAAAAACAAACGAGTGGCGTGGGCAGGCGTTAAAAACAAACGAGTGGCGTGGGCAGGCGTTAAAAACAAACGAGTGGCGTGGGCAGGCGTTAAAAACAAACGAGTGGCGTGGGCAGGCGTTAAAAACAAACGAGTGGCGTGGGCAGGCGTTAAAAACAAACGAGTGGCGTGGGCAGGCGTTAAAAACAAACGAGTGGCGTGGGCAGGCGTTAAAAACAAACAAACAAACAAACATGTCGTTAAAATATCTTACTCACTGACACTGTGTCCGCTGTCGGTGCCATCGAAATGAAAAGGTTAAGCAAAATAAACTGTGGCATTCTTTATGGCATAAATAAAAGATGCTTTATTTTAGAATATGGCACAGTGAAACGTCATTACCAGAGAATGATACTGTGCAACCTGCAGACGACAAGGTGTTACTCACTGGTCCTGGGTCCGTTGTCATGGGTCCCAGTCCACCTGCCATTATCTGTATAGTGTCCCGGTCTGATAGTGACTCTGCCCCTGCCACCGACACCGCTACAAGCGCCTGCGATTGCGTTGTTTATCGGCACCGCCAGTTCGTTGTAGCGGGCGCGGTCACAGATGTACGTGTAGCCGGCGAACAAGGCGAGAGCAACGCAGGCGATCCTGCGTACACGACAAAATGTACATAACTTCAATGCACGGGGGGAGCACATTTGACAATCGCACATTGTAGATCATGATAATAAATGTTTCATACAATGAAATCCGATAAATAAAAAATAAATACCGCTGTATTACAGCACTGAATGATTGAATATTTTTATATAACATTTGTCCGTCCTGCGTGTTATATATGTTTACACTAACTTGTTAATGTCGTTATTAATTTCAAATTTAAAAATTAAATTGACAGGTATCTGATAAGGGTTATACATATAAGTATATATTGTAGCCTTGAATGGCAATCTTGTTTTAAAACATCATGCTACTCACGGATTGCTGCGTTTAGAGATGGTTCCGTGTTCGGCGATGTAGCTCTGTTTCTTGGCTTCATCGATGACAACACGAACGGGAACTAACATCGTAGTGTTAGCGTCAATACTTCCGAGCTCATCGCCGTCCTGCGGGTGAAACATATGTGTACAATACGTGTGACATGTTCATAAAAGCCGATTTATGGAAGGGTAGTGATTCACATCGATGCCACTCTGAGTCTATGCTTACTTACATAATCCTCTTTGTTCAAAGTAACGAAACGACACTCCTCCAACGCACTATAGTATTGGCTGCTTTCTTTAATTCTTTCCACGTGGTTCCATGCTTCTTCATTTCCTTGGCTACTTTTCTTCCAACTATTTTTGTCTGCCTGGTTTTTCTTTTCATTTAGGTCTGTCTCTTGATATTGGTGGTTGGCTTCCGGAAGGTGTGTCCTATCAATGTCCATTTCCTTTTTTCAATCTTGATGATGTGTTGGTCTTTCTTCCTCATGAGCTCTTTGTTTGAGATATTGTCTTGCCATGTAATTTTGAGAATGTATCTGATATATTTGGTTATGAATGTTTTTAATGTTATGGTTGTTGTCAGTAAATATCTAGGCCACTCAACCGCAGCAAGTTCGTCGAATTTTGTCAACAACAATGCAAACAGTGGAGATAATATTATATTCGTAATGTGCAGTGGCAGCACATTAGGTTTTCAGCAAAGACAGGCACGAGATACGCCTGTTTTATCGTAACATAATTTGTAATGGTGGATTAAAACTTAAAATGTACTCCAGGACAACCACGCTGCGTCATGGACATACAATTATTCTTTGTTTCAAATTTACATATCATTGATCAAGATACATGTATTTATTGCATGGGTAATTGCTATTAATAATGTACTGTTTATTCAAACGGCGCGCGTCGATTGTTATTGAGAATCGCTAGTAAATTACCATTTTATTGCGTTAAATGTGTTGAACTGTTAATTATTAACCTATATAATATTTATATTATGAACGAGGTGTTTATACCAATATAATAAATACTTCGTTGCTTCATAATGTTGTATTTGGCTCGCTTGCTCGCTTAACACAACATTCTGAAGCAACTGGTGCAAACTGGTGTATTTGGTGTCATTTAATTGAATAACGTAAAATACCAATTCGGTGTATCAATGCTAAACCGGTATTCTGGTGAAATGTTCGTTACTTCAATGTCAATGTTATATTTCATACCATTTCGAAGTGCATGAAGGGATGACTGTTGCTCGTGGGCAGTCTAAAGTTGATGTCTTCAGCCCGGATGAGACCATGGTTTGTGAGTTCAAAGTTGATGACAGGCATCAGTCCCCTTTGAAGAACCTCCAAGTCGAGTTCTCGCGGCGTGATCGTCACTACGGGCATGGGGACGTGAGTCTCGAATGTCGCCTCTAGCGTGATCTTGTACACGTCTTCGAACGTTACACGTTTCACAACCCAACTAAAATGTAACATACAAACGTTATGTCAGTTTATACGGATTCAGATACTAGATTTGACAAGTAAGTATCTTGTTTTATCGCATATGGTAATAATGCAACAAAGCATGCGGGAAGCTCTTTCGTACAACGTATTCAAAGGAATCCGATTTGAGAAGATTAGACAAGCAGAGAAGAAACGATCTGCTAACAAACGCCGATTAAATGCAACAGAACGTTTCGTGTTTTAGGCCGATGATCCTATTACTTGTTGTAGTTGTTTGCCAATGCACTGTTGTGAAGGTGTTCGCACCTGTACGTGACGGCCGTTCTCTGCAGGAAGACTCGCACGTCATTGTCGGAGGGAGTGGCCAGTATCACTCGAGTGTCGCCGGTGTGTTTTGGTGCGCTGGTGTACAGATTATAGTAGTCCTCTCTGATGTCCGAGAACACCGCCATACCTATTGCGGATATCATCAATATATCATCAATATAATTTCCACATATCTAGAAATGTGTTCACTGAAAATCCAATACGATTAAACAAAAAAGTTACATTCCTGTTTTCCCACAAAATATATCAACTACAAACATGGTTAAACAGGAGCGTTCTTGTCAGGAAAGACGCAACAAAATGAATTTGCCTGTTGAGACAAATCGTCATCGGGGGTGAAACGACAACCATATGGGTGGAGCCCCGGCAGCAACATGTGTCATATTTCGCTAACGATGACGATCGTGAGATGGTCGTACGACCGAATAACGAGGAGGTGAGATTGGACTGTACCTGATTCATTGGTGTACTGGGTGAGTGAGACACCGCGGAGGCGACTTCTCAGAGTCACCTTGGCTCCGGCCAGTAGCGGCCGACCATCAGCGAAGTAGGTGAACTCGTCCTCCACTCGCACCGTCAGGTTGAGTTTGTCAGAAGAAACAAGAACGAAACTGGGCAAAACATACAAAACATAACATGTCAGGAAGATGAAAGAACAACACGAATAAAACAGGCAAACAGAATTGCTCAGCTACAAAAAGGAATCTTCCGAAATAGTGTATTTGTAGATAGCGATTGTAAATGCAAGATATCCTGGTATCGCAGATGAAGTCATTTGCATGCAATACATATTATTTATATTTTCATTATGTTTAATAATGATGATAAGTTTATGCTATGATGTTGTCGTTGTCCGTCCATTAGACATTAGTCCACCCATCCACTGATGGCTTACGTAACGTAGGTGACAAGAATCAGACAGACAAATTCGTCCAGCGATTGTCTTCCGCGCTCACCGGATCACATGCCTCTGTATGAAATTATATTTGAAAATATTAAAAAAGGATCTACGACAGAACACAAGTCACCTGTATGAAATGCCGGCATCGATCTGCAGCGAGCGAATCACCAGAGTGCCAGAGCGTCTTCCAAGTGGCACCCGCTCTGACGTCGACGCAGCCAGCACTAAGACAGCGCTGTCGCCAGGTGCCAACGTCAACGAGCCGTCTCCTTCACTGTTATCTTCGATGTTTCCGAAAGAGACAAGATACAGGAGTGGGTCGTTCGGAAGCTCAACTCTCACGCCAGTCGCAGGACGTAGACCCACGTTCGTCACGTTCACCTGCATCAACGTCAAGTTTGCTACGTGCACATTGAGACTGTACGGACAGTTACGTTTTAGTAACATTTGTCTTTTCGCATAAAGCCACGTCATATGTGTCATATGTGTGTACATAAATACGTAGTCGTTTTCTCACATTACCCATAGGCACAATTGCTACGCTGGACTCACCAGGACAACAGATGACTGTTCTGTTATCGCAACGCTTTTATATGTATGTGAGTATATGCATTGCGCATGCATGTGTCTGCATGTACAAGTATATGTGCATGCGTACATGAATGCGCAAAAGCAAAAACTGTCAGTTCATGAAGTAAATGTGCCTTCGCCTTAATGCTCGTTTCTATGAAAATACAAATAGTTCGTACCATAAATGTGTACTGTTTTCCTCGTGTCAAACTCGCGCTGAGGCCGCTCGGAGTAATGGCGAACTTTGGTTTCCTGCGCTTGAAATTACCGCGTATGTCAACGTAGCGAGCCAGTCCCTCTGTGCAAGTGACAGCGAATCGGAAGTATCCACTGACAGGCTTGTCCACTGTTGAAGATGCAATGGTTCATATCAATTGGAATGCAAGCTTGTTTTCCGATCTCCGATATGACGATGTTTAGGAAATGTCCATTTGATTTCCAACGTAGCATTATTATTGGTCAAAAAGGACACGTTAACCGTCAACGATGAATGTCAAATCACAATAATAGAAGTGACATATGAGTAGATTCCATGGACAATACTATTCATTTTATCACAACAGTTATTGTTAAGACGTCCCAGCAGACGGTTGAATTTCCTTTGTGATACATTACAGCATTGTCTGTTAAGATCTAAACAAATGGTAATAACAACGCATGCGCTTGAACGGATATAATATTACAAGCAGCGTATGTACGAATGGTTCGTATGTATCAGAATGCGACTTACCAACGACAGAGATATTGAGTGGAATGTCGGAACCAGGCATCAGCGCTGTGTCCACTGGGCAGCTCGTCAGGTGAAGTGGACACGCTTGACGCGCCGTCAGTGTCACAGTGAATGGTGCGTTCACTTGCTAAAGCAATAACAAACAACGTATGTCAGCCGACAGCAGTTCGTTATACACAGACAACCAACATTTCGTTGGTTTGGTGAGCACGCTTAGCAATGACACAAATTATAGCTACACTTTCTTGTGATTGATTTCCAACACAAATTCGCTAATTCAAATTGCAACGATGGATAATGTTAACACTACTATTATACAGCTGTTGCAGACAGACTAACTCGCCTGAAACACAAGACCGGTCAACGGGTCTACGCCAGTATTCCTGATGGTCAACGACAGGTGATACGTGTCCAGGTAACCGGACATTGACCCAGGTGATGACCGGATACTCAGTCCGTAGACTCTCCATGTCAACTGAGCTTCGAAGGCTTCGTCTGTCGGATGCCTCGCGTCCTGCAGAGAATACAATGACGTAGATATATACTACTCGCTCGTTTTACGGTAGAACAGCAGGTAATGTTTGCCATCGGCTTTATTAATTGCATATGAACGGTGGACTTGTAGTGATATACGGCATATGGCTTTAATAAGTAACACCAATTATGCACCATAACATGTTCCAGCTATGCACCACTACAATGAGCTTAGATAAAAAAGCAAAAAGCAACATGTAACGCTTACTAGATGATTATGTAATCAATTAGGTAATGTCAAGGTTGTAAGACCAGACTGAGATTAAACAAATTAAATTGAATTGTAACAAACAATTGAGTTAATTGGACTAAATGAGTTACTAAAACACGTAGAACACAACGGAGTAAGATGCATTTAAGATTTAACATGCACCTCACCAATTAGACAACGTCATGATGAAAATATGAACAAACGAACGGATTAGTAAAAGAAAGTGTTGTATTGAAATATAACAAACAAATGAGGCAAAAGTTACTAGACACGACAGTACATTCGCCAACACCTCCAGTTCACTCGAGTCTATACATTGGTAAATAAGTATATTATTATTCTTAACACGCATAGCTGCACTAGTGGTGTTTATAAATACAAACTATACCGTTTGACCAAATTAAGTATTATTCTCCTACCACTTCGAAGAGTCCAGTTTCACTCGAGTAGGGGTAAAATCTTTTGTAGAAAATCTTAGTCCCGTACAGTGTCGTCGTCTGAATTGTTCGGACTCCAACGGCAGACTTTATTCTAAAACGAACAAAACATGCGTATGCAAATAAATTATATTTAGTAAGAGTTTTGACTTTCCCACGGAGTACGATTAATCATGAACCTATTGTCTATATGTATGTATGTATGTATGTATGTATGTATGTATGTATGTATGTATGTATGTATGTATGTATGTATGTATGTATGTATGTATGTATGTATGTATGTATGTGTGTCTGTCTGTCTGTACACACGCACGCACGCACGCACGCACGCCCACACTCATCGCGAGTCATTGCTTACGTTATAGTGACTGGGACGTCGGTGCCCATCAGAGAGCTGTTGCTGACGAGAAATATGACTTTGCCACTGATCATCACAGACGAAGCTCGCAGGAACGGTCCAGAAGGCACGGCATCCAGGACGGCCTTGTACGACGGGCGCACAACAATGTCAAATGTCATCTGGTCAGAGCCGATACGGTTTGTTGCCTTTACCACTACAGGGTACGGGTCAGCCCTTGCCAATGCCGTCCATGTTATAGCAGCGTTGATAACGTCAATATACATGCCTGAAGGAGCTGATACGAGGTTCCACATCAACGGATCCGTGCCCTGGTGGCAACAAGACACGCTGTGATTATATAGACAAAGTCCTAATCGGGCATTCAATCACGTACGTTACAAACCCTATAACAGTACATTATAATATATGCCGGAATAATTCATACTTGTGTCATATTTGTAGTTGCTCTGCTTCTGTTTGACATATCACATCATGGAAGGTGTCGAGATAACATACGATGTCTTTGTGATGTGGGGTAATATCACTTGACATTGGAAAACAAATAATTATAAATATTAGTCTCGATTATCCAGGGATTGTACAACCAAACAATGTCAATGGGTTGGTTGTCAATGGAATTCATAGGACATGTCTAATATGTGATGTATGTAAGCGAAACATTCAAACATTATTATTCTTCGATGACTTCGATGACTACACACCTTCAACATAATACGCGAACTGCTTCTCAGTTATTTATAATTATTGTGTTTCCAATATCACTAAAATGACATTCACGTAGTGAAACATGAATGGAATAGTCTTATAGATGAAGAAAACGCTGGGGTGGTATGCTAGTTATCTATATTTTGGACATGCATATCGCGCCAGGGATATGTCATAGTTCTTTCTCGCGCAATCTTAATGAACGACACCATCGATTCCATTTGTATTAATCATACTGCATATTCGCTAGATTCCCATTGTGTCTTATGAACAGATACGAACAGATCATAAGTGTGGAAAGCGTCATCTCATGAAATGCCATCGGTTGAATGGGAGACAGTTGTGCCATGTGACAGTATCGGACATACCTCTGACGTCGTCAGAACCTTGTGGAAAGTCGCCCCCTCGACTACGGTTTGTAGAGACACGGGCGAAATCTTGGGTTCCAAGCCAAGGATCTCACAGTTGTCACCGAACCACGGCACAGAGCAGAGACAGCGACCCATGGAGCAGACGCCTCGTCGTGGAGTCTTCAGGCTGCCACAAGCGCTCTCCGGACACGAAGCGTAGTAGTTGAATGTCACCTGTCAAAGAACGCCGTCATTCAACGACCTGAACAACCACTGCTGCTCTCAGGTGTTCACTCAACCGAGTCAAGATCAGCTTGTTATTTTTGGTTACATATATAAATTATGTGTAGAACCTATCTCATTTGTGATATTATTTTACAATGTCCATGAAACGTTACTTTCATCTTTACATCAGGGGAAGCCATAACGTACCCAAATTTACACTATTTTCAACGTTATGCCTTTGCAAATGAAAACAGGTTTGGTTTGTGTGTTCTTGTGGTTAATTAATATATGTTATGAAATATATATGTCAGCTTTCTTTGCAGGTTGCAATATTAAAATACACACAAAATTAATTAAGCTATGTCCGAACTATCATTATTTTATTACTATTTATGGTTTGTGTTTTCTTGTGGCTAATTAATATATGTCATTAAATATCAATGTTAGCTTCTTTTGCAGGTTACAGCATCAAATTGCACACAAAAATCATTAAGCTATATCCGAACTATCAAGATATCCCTACGTTTTTTTTTGGATTTGGATACATACTCCCAAATCAATTCTTTCTCCGTCTAATTTTAGCTTAGGGATTTTGCAAAAGCAATGCTAACCAGGCCAAGGCACTGACCTACCAACATAACAACATTAGATGACTATCCTTACCCCTAATGTTTTGTTCAGAATTGCATATAACATATATATTTGTACTGGTATTGTTTCCTAAATAATATTATCTTATCTTATCTTATAAATTATTATTGCAATAAAACAACAGTTTCGTGCATGTGAGATGGTTTGTTTCATGGAAAACATCTATCCACAAACTTTTTTTTCTGTACATTTTCTTTGCTAAATAGTAGGCTATGGTAGGTAGCATTTCTTTCAGTTTTATTTGTTCCTAGGGAGCTCAATCTTGTTCATGCATAGTAATAATGTAATTAACTTTGCAATAAACAGTGCCTTAAATAAGATTTAATAAGAAACAGTTGAACAAAATAAATATGTTAAGATGCTTGTAGCTCTATATTACTTTATTCCTAAAACATAAACTACCATACAGGTATTGCTTCCTAGATAATGTTATTTTCACACACGAACTATTATTACATTAAAACAACTGCATCGTGTACGTGAGATGGTTTAGTTTATGGAAAATATCTCTCGACAAACTTTCTGTTTCGTTCGTAACATTTTCAAAAAAGTAGTTAGCATTTCTTTCACTTTGATTTGTTCCCAGGGAGTTCAGTCTTGTTCATGCAGTAAGAATGTAACTAACTTTGGAATAAACAATGCTTGGAAGCATCACAGTGCACTTGTTGTCTTTAAGAAACAGTTGAACTAAATAAATTCATGAAAAATGAACAAATGTTTTTATACAAAATTATTCCCAATATATAAAATAACATACAGGTATTGTATTCTAAATAATGTTATTTTCATACGTAAGTTATTATTTCACTAAAAACAAGTTGTTCATACATGTGAAATGGTTTATTTTATGGAAATGGTCTCTCCACAATCCTTCCGTAATGCTAGTAACATTGACTGATATATGAACAAACACAACACAACACTAAACACGAATACCCAACAAACCAATTTTTATGGACCTCATTGTGATGTGTGTGTGTGTGTGTGTGTGTGTGTGTGTGTGTGTGTGTGTGCGTGCGTGCGTGCGTGCGTGCGTGCGTGCGTGCGTGCGTGCGTGCGTGCGCGCGCGCGCAACCGTGCGTGCGTGTCCGTTAATGTGTGCAGAGTGTGCAGTGAATGCATGAGTATGTGTACATGCATGCATGCGTGCGTGCGTGTGTGTGTGTATGCGCGCACGTGCATGTGCATGTGCATATGAATCATTACAGTCTATACCTGATTGTTGGTAAACGTATTTCCAGCAAAAGACGCTATTTCGACGTAGACAGTTCCTGCCGCATGCTCAGGAGACGAACACTGAACCTCCGTTGACGACAGCCATGTTCCTGTCACCACGTCGTCACCAAACCTAAAGGTGAATCATATGTTACAAATAATAGTTGATTTGTTCCAACCCTGTACTGATCTATTAAAAGGAAGTTTAGCTAACTTTCAGAGTCACGAATACACGATTCTGAAAGATTGCTCAACGTTCTTTAATGCGACTTTGACAGAGTCCAGCAAAAACGCTGATGGCATTGACCTGCTACATCTGTAGCACATGCTTATGCTCACACGCACGGAAGCACACCGTCACTCCTCTGTGTGTTCATACACTGCCCACCTGCATTCGTATTCGATGGAGTTGGGGAAGTTGTGCCCGAGCACACGAACGACCGTACCGCCCACGTCGGGCCCCGTCTCTGGGGCGACTTGCAGCACATTGATGAGAGGAAGACAGCTTGGCCCGTAGAACGTCTCACTGCACCCGTCACAGAGTGGGCCACTCCAATTGACTCCGTCACAAATGCATTCACCTAGAAATCAGGCCGTCACATAACTATATCGATAACGTACACTGTGTGTTATGTTCCAGACATAACTTTAATCAGAGGAAGACACTTTGACCCACACAACGTCTATTCGTCACAAAGTAATCAGACCGTCACATCATTACACCAACGTCTACTATATGCTAAGTTTTAATTATTGTTGATATTAACGGATAGCACAATACACACGAAAGAAATGCAAAACTGGTGATGCTACAATTAGCCACTAGCATTACAGCTTCTAATATCAACATTTGACCCTCATATATGTTTACAATAATTACAAGAATGCACATTGTTTACACATTGCCACTGATATTATAACTGCAGAGAGCATTTTGCCCTCCAAATGTTGCACAGTGGTGCTGTGGCTTGCCAGAAATACGACATACCTGTGTGTTTGTCACAAGCGCCGTTGACACAGCCGGGACACATGAGACAGTCGGGTCCCCATCGATTGACCGTGCACGCGTCACACGCTGAGCCCGTGTAGTGCTCGGCGCAAGTACACCTGCAAACATCAGGTGCTTATGCAATATGTTGACAAATACACACTTATGTGCGTACGACCTTAGATATGGCGAGGTGACATTCAAGGACGTTTTCATTGGCACGAGCAAAGAAACATTTATGTTCCAGTAGAGGCCATATAATACAATAATTCGGAAGATGGAGATAAGGCGACACATTGACAAAATAAAATGAAGTCGACGTTCCGCCTCTCGAGCATTAACATTAACAATATTAACAACAATAACTACAATAATTTCAATAACTATAATGACTAAAATAACTATTATAACTATGATAACTACAATAGCAAAGATAACTATGATAACTATAATGTATATACCAACCATGATATATACGACGAATATGATGAATACTATAACTATGATAATTATAATAACAATGATAACCATAATAACAAACACAATTATACTGATAACAACACTAATGAAATTACACTGACAAATACACATATTGCTAATAGAAGCTCACCTATTCGGTTGGACACACACTCCGTGACCGCTGCAGTTCTTGAGGTCGTAGCAAGAGGCTTGTGCACAGTCCGGGAGCAGCCAACCGTCAACGCAGGCGCAGTTACCTAGAAACGCAAATCGTTAGCTAGTTGGAGCACCGTTTAACAACAGCTGACAACTGTGTAAGTAAATATAAAAACCAAATCACGAATTACGATTATTCAGTAAATGACGAATCTAATTTGGAGTGTATACAGCGTTATCTTTGGTGTATTGTTGACGGATCCATACTTCAAGAGTAGCTAACTAAATGGTTAAATCGTGTTTTATTTGTAACCCAACACCAAACTTGGAAACAGGTTCTACATATATTAATAAGTTTGAGGTTATAATTTTAATACGAGGGTGGCTCTTGTGATATCCATTTTAATACATTTTAATAACATTTTAATACTCCTATGATATCGATCACGTCTGGTCTTAATATGGGTCTATCTGACCCATATTATTAATTTACTTTGCAAAAAATTGAGGATTAGATATTAGCACATGGAATAAAATTCGTTTAATGTAATATATGTAAATTATACTTTAAAAGTACTATCTTCGAAAAATATTCGTATGTTAACATTGCTATCATGTGTACTGTGCATACTGTGGGTCTAAAAACACGATTAGTATTGTATTGTACTCTATTGTATTGTATTGACCTATCGGTAACTATGCAGTTGCATTTATCGGCGTCAACCGACTTCAAAATAGAATTACCCGTGTCTTTGTCGCACACGCCGTGGCCACAGTCAGGACAAAGCGCGCAGTCTGGTCCCCATCGGTTCACGGCGCACGAATCACACGAGGAGCCCGTGAACTGCTCGGCGCAGTGGCATCTACAAAATGATCAGATAGAAAGTTGGCGATGCCACATTTGACAAGATGTTCTTATATCAATCAGAAAGTTGAGAAAGAAACAAGTACTAAAGAAGTAATGGTGCTTGGATTTGAAAGAAGATGCCGGTGTTGGTGTGTTGACATTAGACGGCAGGTTAGGTTCGTCAACGGGGAAGTGTGACACCACAGAACTAGACAGACGGAGGAACAAAGATGTGCAAGAGTGATGAATGTTGGGAGTTAGAAGGAATGGAAAGGTTCGCCGAGAAAAAGATGGCGAGACGGAATGAAACATGTGGCAGTCAGAACTGAAAGGTTCTGGCAGAATCGAGATATGTGAAAACTTATCTATTTCCCTGTTGAGAACGCAGTGCCACACTGACAACGATATATTAAGCGTACGACAATGTTTGTGCCATTTTGAAAAGATTCGTCAGCATACCTACGACATTGACAACAAGACAACTGACATACCTATTTGGTCCGACACAAATGCCATGTCCGCTGCAGTTGTTTCTGTCATAGCAAGAGGCCTGCGCGCAGTCTGGAGCCACCCAGCCGCTCTCGCAGTCACACACGTTGGGGCCGACACAGACACCGCGATCTTGACAGTTGCCAACATCAACGCACGTGAAATGGCTACATTCGGTGCCTGTCCAGCCCGACTGGCAGTCGCACGTGTTAGGACGGACACACACGCCGTGTCCTGAGCAGTTGGCCACTTCGTCACATGGCATCTCGTTCTTCGTAAGGAAAGGTTCGTAGAGCACTCGTCCTAAGTTCGGGTCGTCTGACTGGTCCCAGATCCTCCGGGCTACGTGGATGTCATCCGCAGCGCCCCACCAGTTAAACGGAGCTGTTAAGTTGTTACTACCGAATGTCACAAGCAAGTCGTACGAAGACAACACGTTAGAAAACATGTTCCCTTTCACCGAACACAGTCCAGAGTTGGTCACAAAAACCGCCTGGCTAGCGACGTTGTCGTAAAACAGGTTAGACGTGACATCCAACTTGTGGGTGTAGGCAGATGAATGTCGTTCCAAATACAACTTGACAACATTTGTCCCACTGTTGTTCCTGAAGTCATTCAACCGAATCCGGCCGGACATTTCGTACTTGAAGTACATATATATTCCAGCCGTTTTGCCGCTTGGTTGGTTATTTAAAATTGCGTTCTTTTCCACGGTCACGTTGACATAGTCGGCATTAATGATGTAAATTGGAATTCCCCTGATTCTACTGTATGTGTTATTGCTTATCATAGTATGTTTGGTGGTGTGTCTTCTATATTGGTACACTTTCAACGCTCCATCTGGCAGGTCGACGAATGTGTTATTTTCCACAAGCAGGTCTGTCTCATGAGTATAAATGTTTACAACGGGACCACGTGTCTCATTTCGGAACGTGTTCCCTCGAATTCGGGTAACATTTGGGGAACCAGTGGTCATATATATCGAGTAGTAATTCCTTTGGAACAAACTGCTCTGTACTGTGACGCGACCTCTTCCTCCTGATCCAATATATAATGCTCGGTTCGATGTTTCACTGAATCGACAGTTAGAGATCAATACGTCTTCACTGTAAATTCCAGCCATGCCATTCGTGTTACTACGGAACTCGCAGTCCAGGAAAGCGATTCTAACACGAGAAACGCTCCATCTAACTGCATGGGTGTTCCTGGTGAAAATACATCTCTGTACTTTGACGGTGCCACTGCTGTAGACAGACATACCGTGGTTGCAACCGCTGATGCTACAGTTCGCTAGTTCTATGTTGTTTTGGTAAATAGCAAGCTCATGTTTAATGCCATCAATGTCAAAGTAGTTCATTTCACCTGAAATGGAAATGTTGTGTGCTATTAGTGTCAGAAGCAGTGTACAGGTTTAGCTTAACAAAATCAATTTAAGGATAACTTGTACGAATCCTTTGGTATGTGTGTCTCGATTGTACGAACGACTGATTTGTTGATACTTTGGTTGTTCACCGTTAACGCTTAGAACTCTAGATGTTCAGAAGAAGCCGACGACTCACCTGTGATTGATGTCTTCTCAAAGATGACTCCGTACCATTTTGCAGTGGATGACGAATTCAAGGAAATCCGCTTTTCGTCTGTTCCGCTCAACGTCACTGCGCCTGCGCAATAATAGCAAGTAACACGAGGAGATTAAATGTAATTGTGTGAAGAAATCAATGTATCTAATTTGTGTGCTCTGATTTTTTTTGTTGGAAACGTTGTTCCATATTTCAAAGAGTAATGACGTGAAGAGTAAAAGTAGATATGTTTCACGCTTAGGGACCATACTCGTATGTTGATACTATGACAAAATACGACATCGACATACGACATCGACATACGGTTTGATGTCTGCCAGGGGGGAGTGTAAAACGCTCTGAGCTGAGCGGTTCTAAGTAGTAGATTTTGCGCTATACGAGTATACAACTGTACGTTTAAGACTATTACGTGTACTCTGTGGTAACGAAGCACCATTTAAACAAGTCACGTACACCCTCGTATATAACAGGGGTAGGGATGTTGTGGGGTGGTCTAGGTGGTTCGTTATTTAACAAACCTTTCACTCGGATTCCCCGCCCACGTTCAAACTGCAAATTTACGCCGGCTGCAATCCTCAACATTCCGCTTCCACTGCAAGTAAACGTGAACAATGTAAAGTAAAGGCCGGACACGCAAATGGACTGACTTACATGCAATGTTAGTTAAAAACACGTATATACTTACTTTTGTCCAGATTGAATGAAAATAATTTTACACACAACTGATGAGCGCATTTTGCATACATCCTTTAATAGACTCCGTTAGAAAAGTCACACATAAAATAACGTTTTACTGGGTGACACGAGTTTGTTAACAAATACGCAATCGAAGTTGAACTGTATTTTGTCTTAGAACGTACCCATCAACATAGATGCTTCGTCTGACAATGTACGGCTGTTCGCGCTCGGCTATATCCAGTTCCCCGCGAACTACACCGCCGATGTCGTTCGAGAAGAAACCGTAGTCGTCGGGTGGCAGCACCAGCGAGGCGTCTTCGTCGGCGGATGTCCGGAAAGGCCACACGTGAATCAGAGCCAGGTCCATGTTGTTGAAGAACGAGTCGGTCCTGTGGGTCAAGATGTCGGTAAAATATATCGCTATATACCAAAGTCTTATGATATTTGATGGGAAACTGCTTAAGTATAACGTCTAATGTAAACAATGCATAGTTGTGATTGTAGATGTAGATACACAAGGTAACACAAAAATAAAAAATAGCAGAAACAAGTAATCAAACAGCAGTCTTCAATTAATTAAGCGTCCAATAAGCAATTGAGTGCCTCTTTAGAAATTGATCATATTAAGAAAGAGTTGAATGAATGAATGAATTAATTAATTAATTAATCTTTATTTTAAACAACAATAATATACAAATATAATAGAACAACATTTCATAATTATAAAATTGTCGAAAAAAGGGCAAGAAGAAGTGTAATACTAATGTTATTTGCCCTATTACAAATATAAATACATAGTACTGAATAAAATACAGCATACAATTGCACGCATGTGACATATTGTTTTGTTTTCAAAACATGGCATAGCACATCAGACTTCTCATGTTCATTCATGGCAGGCCGAACGTGACGTAGTAAGTTTAGATACGTCCCAAACGAACTTGAATTTCCACAGTCAATTACTACCTCAATAAATGTTCAGGTTTTAAACAGTCATTCCAGAGTTGCACTCCTTTAATTGATAAACTCATACTTTTCATATTAGCACGTGCAAACTGTTGAGTAAATGTGCAATTTTGTCGGCTTGCATTAACAGATTCATGCTGACTGAAAAAACTACATATGTTAGCAATATATTATGATATGCCTTTAACATGATAGTACCAGCTGTTAACTCCACAATATCTGGTACTTTAAGAATGCAAAAATTATAAAATAGCCTAGATCTGTGATTCAACCTCTTAGCACGACAAAGTAACCTTACTAACCTTTTTTGTAACAAAACTAAACACATAATATTTGTAGCATAAGTGTTGCCCCGTACTTCAGCACAGTACATAAGTGTTGCCCCATACTTCAGCACAGTACATAAGTGTTGCCCCATACTTCAGCACAGTACATAAGTGTTGCCCCATACTTCAGCAGAGTACATAAGTGTTGCCCCATACTTCAACACAGTACATAAGTGTTGCCCCATACTTCAACACAGTACATAAGTGTTGCCCCATACTTCAACACAATACATAAGTGTTGCCCCATACTTCAACACAGTACATAAGTGTTGCCCCATACTTCAGCAGAGTACATAAGTGTTGCCCCATACTTCAGCACAGTACATAAGTGTTGCCCCATACTTCAGCACAGTACATAAGTGTTGCCCCATACTTCAGCACAGTACATAAGTGTTGCCCCATACTTCAGCAGAGTACATAAGTGTTGCCCCATACTTCAACACAGTACATAAGTGCTGCCCCATACTTCAGCACAGTACATAAGTGTTGCCCCATACTTCAGCACAGTACATAAGTGTTGCCCCATACTTCAGCACAGTACATAAGTGTTGCCCCATACTTCAGCCCAGTACATAAGTGTTGCCCCATACCTTCAGCACAGTACATAAGTGTTGCCCCACACTTCAGCACAGTACATAAGTGTTGCCCCATACTTCAGCACAGTACATAAGTGTTGCCCCATACTTCAGCACAGTACATAAGTGTTGCCCCATACTTCAGCAGAGTACATAAGTGTTGCCCCGTACTTCAGCAGAGTACATAAGTGTTGCCCCATACTTCAGCACAGTACATAAGTGTTGCCCCACACTTCAGCACAGTACATAAGTGTTGCCCCATACTTCAGCACAGTACATAAGTGTTGCCCCATACTTCAGCACAGTACATAAGTGTTGCCCCATACTTCAGCAGAGTACATAAGTGTTGCCCCGTACTTCAGCAGAGTACATAAGTGTTGCCCCATACTTCAACACAGTACATAAGTGCTGCCCCATACTTCAGCACAGTACATAAGTGTTGCCCCATACTTCAGCACAGTACATAAGTGTTGCCCCATACTTCAGCACAGTACATAAGTGTTGCCCCATACTTCAGCCCAGTACATAAGTGTTGCCCCATACCTTCAGCACAGTACATAAGTGTTGCCCCACACTTCAGCACAGTACATAAGTGTTGCCCCATTCTTCAGCAGAGTACATAAGTGTTGCCCCGTACTTCAACACAGTACATAAGTGCTGCCCCATACTTCAGCACAGTACATAAGTGTTGCCACATACTTCAGCACAGTACATAAGTGTTGCCCCATACTTCAGCACAGTACATAAGTGTTGCCCCATACTTCAGCAGAGTACATAACATAAGACAAAAAGAGTGAGTGGAATAATCCACTCAAGCCACATCTGTCAATCATGATGATGGCACTGCATCCCTATCAGGTAATGAAGTTTTGCTAGATTTGGGCCAACATTTGTAAAAAAAATTATGAAATATATTTGCTATCCCTTTCTTGTCTGAAATTGGTTTGTTATTCTTCATAAAAACATCAGAATATGTTGGTGTGTTGAATTGTTTGTTGGTTACACAGTTTAATATTTTCCAAGTATCCTTAACATTATTTCTCTGCTTCTCTAAGAATGTGCTGTAGTGTTGTTTTTCAGTGAGTCTTGTCATAGCTGGTAATTTGTTTTTATAAGTTATGTATTTATGCTCAAATTCAGCAGATCTAAATGTAATAAATGCTCTATGCAGCCTCGTTTTCTTTTAACAAGCACGTTTTAAACCATTGATGAACCAAAGTGTCTTGTTAACGCTACGGTTTCTTGAAACTGTTTTAATGGGCAATGTTTGTTAAACATATTTATAAATATGTATAAGAATGTATTGTATTTTTGATGTTTAGAACATTTTCCCAGTATTGTAGGCTTAATTAATGTGTCAGTGAAGTTGATAGTAAAACTAGAGGACACGAAGTAAGATTAATAATGGATCAGTATCGATACAGAATATCCACATCAATAATATATATATATATATATATATATATATATATATATATATATATATATATATATATATATATATATATATATATACATATATCTTACCTAGAGATTACATCACCGTATGACGTTGTACCCCAGTAGCAGCCAGTAGCGTTTATCTTCCGGCCGTCAGCGTACGTAGGGACGTGAATCTCGTGCGTAGCTGTCGGATTGTCAAACACGTTATTCACCAGCGAAACACCGAAGCTGTTCGTTATGTATATGGTATTCATGCCGTAACTAGCCACGCGCGAATTGTTAATGAATACGTTGTCTTCGATTTCACCAGACACGGAGGTCGACGGCGTGTCGATTTTGATCACACCAGCGCCTGTGTTGTTCTGGAAAGTGTTTCGTCTCATCTGAAAAAAACACGTTTTACAGAATTGGGTAAGGATGAAAATGTCTGCGTCGGTTCTTTGAATTATATTTTTGCAAAATTCTAATATGATTCAAACAGAATATCTATAACTGGAACTTGCTGCTTTACAGTACAGTCATCCTCAAACTAAACATTGTTGTTAAATAAAGCATCCAAACAACAGTGTTTTGACTTCAGGACTAACCTGTAATTTAACGTCATATCCACGTCCTAAATAAACAGTAAACGCCACTCTATATAGGTCACCACCATAGTTGTAGTAGTTCGTGTTGTCGACAAAGATGTTATTCCGTATATCGATGTCGACGTCTCCGCACTGATCAAAATGAAGGGTAGAGTAGAAATAATTGGAGCCAATCAGGTTTCTTGAGAAAGTATTGTTCTCGATCGACATCTTGGCTGCACCCTGCGATTTCAGACCGTGCATTTGATTTTCTGAAATCAGGTTTCCGCGGAGAACGATAAGTCCCGAGATGTATGTGCTGCTGGAACCGCGACCACTGAATGTGCAACCGGACTTTGCATTGTTACGGATGCTACTTCCAATGATTGCGATATTAACGTTGCTTTCAACGTAAATGCCTGTCTGACCGCTGTTTTCCACTCTACATGCGATCAGTTGAAGTCGTGCCTTAGTCAATGGTGCGCTACTTCGAAAGTATATCCCCCGTTCTTTGCTCGCCAAAACAGAACAATTGTTTAAGGTGAAATCGCCACGCAGGAAGCAGTCGAACGTAATTCCGTTGGCTGATGAATTGAACACGGTCACGTGATTCATGATCGGCGGACGTCCCGTGACGAAGACACCCTCCGTCGGTTTGATGATCGTCACGTGATTCATCACCGATGTATACATAGTAACCACGGGTGTAGAGGTAGTGGTAACAGTTGGTGGTATTGTTGTGGTGACGTCATCTCTGGAGCCATAGCGTTCTTGTTCATAGTCCTCCGTATAGCCAGGCTCTGGGGTAGTGGTAGTGCCATATCCGTATCCTGTACGGTCGCCATCTACAAAACCGGCATATTTAACGACTGGGTGCGTTCAGCTGTAAAAATTAGTGCCTGACCATAACAGAGATTGGTGCTAGTGAGACAACATTTGGTTGCGCATTATTTTGGCATATGAGCATTTAGGCTCAGGGCAACATAAGCACATTTTAATGAATAAAAACTACTAAGAATAATGTCCAGTTATATTAAAAAATATGATGATGAGTTGTATATTGCGACTATTAATTGGTTATTTAACGGGACCAGGTATTTACATTGTGGTTTCCTGACTAGGACTGGTTCCTGCTTTACTTAGACAGCCCTTAACGGTTCATATGCACAACCCAACCGAATGTCAAGTTGTCATTGCGTCGGGGAACTTCGTTTGCATATCACATTCTAACCCAGTTTTAGCCATTAATATATCAATGTCTACAATTGCACAGAAACATAAACCGAAACAACGACTCATTTCTATAATATAATCTCACCAATATTCAACTCTCGTTTCCTCCTCCTGTTGTTGACTGGGCTAGCAGCAAAACTAGCACTTTTGTGGAACTCAGACGTGTCGTTCAGCTGGCGAATGTATATCGATCGACTCTCATTGTGCGCGATATAGTAGCCCGGGTTGGTCACCGACTCAAACGCGACGAAATTGTCGTAGAAAGTGTCTGAATGTTCCATGAACGTCGCGTCGCTGTCAAATTGCAGTGGATTGCGTGGATTAACCCGTGGCTCCAGATACAAGCGACCATTGTAATGGCGGAGGTACCAGCCAGGTTTGTCAAACGACATCAAAGACACGGTGCCGGCGTTCTTTGTAAGTCCCGGTCGAATCAGTTGAAACTGTGTCTGTCTCTCGCTCATGACGGCTGCCTTAGCTTCGTCGAACCCTATGAATGTGTTGGCCTCGTAGCCTCGCAGAAACGAGTTCGAATCTGTAATTAAATGTAATGTATCATAATGCAGTAAAACTCTTTTTTAACGCACGCGCATACATTTCTTGCATCAATGGGTTAGAACATGTATACGTGTATAGCTGAGGCTGTGTGTGTGTGTGTGTGTGTGTGTGTGTGTGTGTGTGTGTGTGTGTGTGTGTGTGTGTGTGTGTGGGTGTGTGTGTGTGTGTGTGTGTGTGTGTGTGTGTGTGTGTGTGTGTGTGTGTGTGGGTGGGTGGGTGGGTGGGTGGGTGGGTGGGTGGGTGTGGGTGGGTGGGTGGGTGTGTGTGTGTGTGTGTGTGTGTGTGTGTGTGTGTGTGTGTGTGTGTGTGTGTGTGTGTGTGTGTGGGTGGGTGGGTGGGTGGGTGGGTGTGGGTGGGTGGGTGGGTGGGTGTGTGTGTGTGTGTGCCTGTGTGTGCGTGCGGGCGTACGTGCGTGCGTGTGTGCATGCGTGTGTGTGTCTGTATCCCTGTATACATACTCTCCGTTTGTAGTACGTTTGGTTTGCACACTACACCGGCCGCAATGGTTGATCTTGATACATAGAGACTACACTGCTGAAGTGCCGTCTGACTACTGCATGTGGCCCGATAACTAATCGGTACACTGGAGTCACTGCCGAACCTACAACCAACAGCAAACGACAGATCACGTTTCATTTTACTGGTTAATAAGATCCGCAACAACAACTTTAATCGAAGTGAAAACATGTTACTTCGTGTCTGCTTCACACTAACCGCAGTTCAGGTCTTAAGTCGTGTAAAACTAAATTTCGAACGGCGAATGCAAACTAAAACTTGGCCTAACCTAGATTGCCGTTACTTATTGATGCATCTATGCAACATAAGAAAATAAGAAAAACGAATTAAACATTATGGTAGAAGATATTGACCCTCACATAATTGGTATAACTGAATCATGAACCAACATAGACATAACAGATGCTGAATTAGGACTGACAGGATACGTAATGTTTAGGAAAGATCGAATAGGAAGAAGGGGAGGGGGAGTTATTTTATATGTTAAAGAATCAATTCAGGCTTATGAAATAAAACTAGAAAGGGAAGCAGATTGCGATGAAGCTGTTTGGTGCAAAATTGTTTCAGGAAATTCAAAATTAACTATTGGATTAGTTTACCGAAGTCCAAACATAAACGAAGAGGACAACACAAAAATAAAAAACGCTATAAAAGAAGTTAGTAAAGGGGAATGTATCGTAATGGGAGATTTTAACCATGGACACATACAATGGAATTCTCTAGAGAGCACAGGGAGTGAGGAACAACAATTTCTACTTTTAATCCAGAATAGCTTTCTTACTCAGCACGTGCTAGAACCAACCAGGGGAGAAAATGTATTAGATATAGTTTTGTCATCATAAAAAGAATTAGTGGACAATGTAAAAATATTTGAACCATTGGGTAACAGTGAACATAATCAATTACATTTTGACATCAATGTAAAATCAGAAAGTAAAAATAAGAAAACGTACAAGAGAAACTTCCACAAAGGTAACTACAAAGATATGAGAAAATACTTAGCAAAGCTAGATTGGAACAACATGCTGATGAATAAGACCGCAATTGAATGTTGGAATATTCTAAAATATGAAATTGAGAGTATCATCGATAAATTTGTTCCCTTCCAAAAACAAGGAAAACGGTGTAGAAAGAAACACTTGTCAAAAGAGGTTATTAGAAAAATAGTGTTAAAACAAACTACGTGGAGGGTTTATAGGCGTACCAGAAAGGAAGAAGACTATGCAAATTACAAAGAGGCACTTAATGCAGCTACAACTGAAATCAGACAATCTAAAAGAAGCTATGAGCAAAAACTAGCATGTAACATAAAAAATGAAAGCAAGAGTTTTTATGCATATGTCAGGAGTAAACAAAACGTACAAGACAAGGTTGGACCTCTAGAAGACAGTGCTGGAAATATAATATCAGAGGGGTTTTTAATGGCGGAAGACCTAAATGGTTACTTCAATTCAGTGTTTACCAAAGAAGACATTAGTTCATTACCAGTTGCTGATGCTAAATTTCAAGAGGCTAAATCTGACTATTTAGGACCGTTAGTTGTAACTCCAGAAATGGTAGCTAAGAAAATAAAGGCAATGAAGGATAATAAATCAACGGGAGTGGATGGGATTCCTCCAAAATTACTAATGGAAAGAGTAGAACAAATCAGCATACCAATTGCAAGAGTATTCAACTTGACATTAAAAGAGGGAGTTGTTCCGTTTGAATGGAAAGAAGCAAACATCATACCATTATTTGAAAAGGGTTCGAGAAATAAGTCAGAGAATTACAGACCAGTGAGTTTAACGTCAGTGATTTGTAAATTATTAGAAAGGTTAATTAAAGACCATATGATGGACTTCCTCGTTAAGCATAAATTATTAAATTCATCTCAACATGGATTCCTTAAAGCGAGGTCGTGCTTAATAAATATGCTATGTTTTTAGGAAGAAATCACTAAGTGGATAGACGTAGGATTGCCAGTAGATATTATCTACTTAGATTTTCAGAAAGCTTTTAACAATGTGCCACATCAAAGATTACTACTTAAATTAAAAGCCCGTGGTATTAGAAGAAACATAACATACAAGGGGAAAAAATTAATTATGCCTCTTTATAAAGCAATAGTTAGACCTCATTTAGAATACTGTATACAAGCATGGAGACCATATCGTAAGAAGGATATAGATACGCTTGAACGCATACAAAGGAGAGCAACTAAAATGATTCCAGAACTTAGAGACCTTAGTTATGAAGAACGCCTGAAAGAATGTGGTTTAACAACTCTAGAGACAAGGAGGTTAAGAGGAGATCAGATTGAAGTTTTTAAGATATTGAATGGGTATGAAAATATTGATAGAAATATGTTTTTCACACTCAAGAAGGACTAGATGTAAAATTAGTAAAAGATCAATGTAGATTGGACATCAGGAAGCACTCGTTCTCACAGAGGACAATAAATGAATGGAACAAACTGTCTACAGATTGTGTAACTGCTAGCAGCGTGAATATGTTTAAAAACAAGGTTGACACATATCTCAGGAGGGCGGTTTATAAGTAGATGAACATTGTTGGACTCTCGATAAGCCAATGGCTTCCTTGTCCACTTGCCATCTAGGCCTTTGGCTTGGATGGCAAATCTTGTTAAATCTTGTTAAATCATAAAGTTTAATACAAAGTTTGCAAAGTTCACAACGTTTCATGGAATATGAATATGTATCAATAAATATATAACAATATTTAAAAACAAGATTGTTATCCAAGGCAAAGACCCAGATGGCATGTGGACAAGGAAGCCATTGGCTTATCGAGAGTCCAACATTTTTAATTTATGTGTAACCCGCCCTCCTGACATATGTGTTAACCTTGTTTTTTTAACATATTCTTGCTGCTAGCAATTACACAATCTGGAAATAATTTGTTTCTTTCATTTATTGTTCTCTGTGAGAACGAGTGCTTCCTAATGTCCAATCTACACCGATCCTTTGCTAACGTTATCTCGTGTCCTCTAGTTCTACTATGTTTCTTAAGTGAGAACAAAAATATATTTCTATCAATATACCCATATATCATATCATACCCATTCATTAACTTAAAAACTTCAATTTGATCTCCTCTTAACCTCCTTGTCTCTAGAGTTGTAAAAACCATTCTTTTATGCTTTCTTCATAACTAAGGTCTCTCAGTTCTGGAATCATTTTAGTTGCTCTTCTCTGTATTCGTTCAAGTGTATCTATATCCTTCTTACGATATGTTCTCCATGCTTGTATACAGTATTCTAAATGAGGCCTAACTATTGTTCTATACAGAGGTATAATTAGCTTTATTCCTTGTATGTTATATTTTTCCTAATCAACCAAAGCATTTGAATACCCTTTGAACTGCAATACACACTGCTCGGAAGTACTTTTCTGTTACAGTAGTACCTGGAAAATTATCTCCCATTTTACAGTTTACATCCAAGTTCCAGTGTCCTGTATGTAGGCATTTACATTTCCCAACATGTAATAACATCTGACGTTTTTTAGACCATTTAACTAATATATAATTCGTCTAGATCGTTTTGTCAATGTTGTTTATCACAATATTATTAAGCTATTTAAACACTGTTGTGTGTCATCCGCAGATGTCAGTACGTGTGTTGTTAAATATTATCGTCCAAGTCATTGATATATATTAAGAATAATATAGGTCCTAATACTGATCATTGTGGTACCCCACTCAAAAACTGATTTCCAGTTTGAAACCTCCCCATCTACTATCTGTCAGTCAGCCATTGTTCTATCCAGTCAATTATACCATCACTAATAACACGGGCTTTTAATTTAAGTAGTGATCTTTGATGTGGCACTTTGTCAAAAGCTTTCTGAAAATCTAAGTAGATAATATCTACTGGTGATCCCTTGTTTATCCACTTAGTGATTTCTTCCAAAAACATAACATAATTGTTAAGTATGACCTCGGTTTTAGGAATCCACGTTGAGATGGATTTAATAATTTATGCCTAACAAGGAAGTCCACAATATGGTATTTAATTAACCTTTCTAATAATTTACAAATCACTGATGCTAAAGTCACTAGTCTATGATTCTCAGACTTATTTCTCAACCCTTTTTCAATAATGGCATGATGTTTTCTTCTTTCCAGCTAAAAGGAACCACTCCCTCTATTAATGACAAGTTGAACACATTTGCAAGTGGTATATTAACGTTTTCTACTATTTCCATTTGTAGTTTTGGAGGAAATCCATCCACTCCAGGTGATTTGTTATCCTTCATTGCCTTTATTTTCTTAGCTACAATTTCTGGAGTTACAATTAACTGCCCTAAATAGTCCGATTTTGCCTCCTGAAATTTAGCATTTGGAACCGGTAATGAACTAATATCTTCTCTGGTAAACACTGAATTGAAGTAACCATTTAGGTATTCCGCCATTAAAAAAACGTTTGATATTATATTTCCAGCACTGTCTTCTAGTGGTCCAACCTTGTGTCTTATGCATTATTTACTTCTGACATATGCATAAAAACTCTTGGTGCCATTTTTCTATGTTACATGCAAAAAAAAATTCTTAGCTTCTTTTAGGTTTTCCAATTTCAGTTGTACCTGCATTAAGTGCCTCTTTGGAATTTATGTAGTCTTAATCCTTTCTGGTACGCCTATAAACCCTTCAAATAGTGTGCTTGTACACTCCTGTTCTAATAGCTTCTTTTGACAAGTGTTTCTTTCTAGACCGTTTCCTTGTTTCTTCAAGGGAACACATTGATCAATGATACTCTCGATTTCATATTTTAGTATGTTCCAAAATTTAAGATGGCCGACTAACCAACTAAATGAAGTAATACTAGATGACGAGGTTTCAAATACGAAACCAGTACCAGTTTTTAGTACGGTACCGTAACGATTATTGTTGTAATATATGTTATTATTAATACAAAAAAGCATATAACATTACGTTGTAAAGGAATGGTTGAGCACTAGTTAAGAACTAAGAACGTGCATCAGAACGTACTTGCAGTAGCGATGATTACTGGGAATCTCAGATTTCTGAACTTTGCTGTAAATATAGCCAATATATTCCAATATACCATCGAATGCTACTACCAGTGAACCAACTTATACTTGGGATTGATAAAGAAAATGTTTATTTGTATTGAAGTTCACCAACGCTATACCTGTTAGTTGTGACGACTTCCTCGACTCCGTTGCTGTAGCCAAGCTGTTTACAAGCCACTTCGGCGCCATTTCTGTTCCATGAGTAGTGACTTAATGCTACCCACTTCTCATTCACCATAATTTCTACTCTTCCTTCGCGGGACGAGCTGCCTCCGCGCAAGCGCACCACGTCTGTAATATGCATACATACGTTCAACCAAACACCTACATATTGATGCGTATGCGTATACAAGTTGAGTGAGTGTTTTGGTGTACGTTAGAGTTTTATGTCAGAGAATGTATTTGAACCATTAAGAATAGTGTATTCCATTAAGCATTAAGTTATATTAATTTAGTCTCGGAAACAAGATGTTAGTACAATAGTTGTTGTTGTTGGCACATATATGACCCATAACGTAGATGATATATCTTTGCATAAAACTCAGATAATTTATCTTCATAATGCACACCAAATACCACACACCACACACCGCATACACCACACACACCACACGCACCACACACCGCATACACCACACACACAACACACCACACGCACGCGTGCGCGCGCAATGTTATAAACTGCGTTGCTTTAACATGTGTTAGTAATAGGCAGCCGATTAAAGACACAAAAGAAAATGATTTACCTGACCAGACCCCTTGGAAGCGTATTCCCTTGAAGCTGCCGCTGCTGTGTGGCTGCATGACTACGTTGTCCTCTTCCTCGCCCAACAGTTTTAAATTGCCTGTTGATGGTCAAAGCACATATCTAACTATAATCGAGCTAGCGTATGTTTGTCTGTTTGTACGTGGTTATGTTAACGTTTTCCTCCTAGACGGCTTGCACCTCGGGCGCCACATTTTCAGGGATTAATCTACGACCTCACGAATGAAACGTAACGCCTTTATTTTTTCGAAATACCCCGTATATCAAGGGTTCTTAGTGATTTTTAAGGTAAATCAAAACGTTAACTTCCAACAATCGCAGAAACCAAGCGCACGCGCGCACTCGGCGAATACTTCGGTGCGTAAACCGTTTGAGAGGACGTAGCGCCGTCTGGGCGGTTTAGATTATAGTAGAAGCATAACGTCGGAAAGGCAGATTGTGGAAAAATCATGACTTAGTTAAGAAGTGTTGAGGAAAACAGAAGTAATAAGAAAATGGATGAACGTAAATGCTGAACGATGACGATGGATGTAATGAATTCAAAACGGAGATATGAGAAATGTTGGGCAAAATAAAATGTGAAGTTTGGTGGGATTTGGACTGACGACGCGGAGCAGAGGTTATGCTTGACAAGAGGAGACCACGAAAAACAAACTCAAAGGACATGAACAAGAAAGAGTATCGTGAAGAGAAAATGGAGAAATGGAAACTGAACCCGAGAGAGTTTGAAGCGTCACGTCCGGCATTGATGCTACGTTAGCTGCCAATCAAACACTGCGCGTGCAGAACTGATGCTACGTTAGCTGCCAATCAAACACTGCGCGTGCAGAACTGCAGCATAGGAAGCAACGGAGGACACGGCGTGTATGCGAATGGCACTAGTGGAACATACGAGGTCGACTTTGACCAATATGAATCTTTCAGAACGGATGGAGTATGAGAATTACACGACAAAGAATAGAAATATTACCTGGTAGCCTTGGACAATGTGTACTCGATGATGAATGTTTTCAGAGATTAAGAGTGAAGAATGGAAAGGCGGAACGTGTTGATTGAATTAAAAAAAAAATTAATATGAAACATGTAGATGCATCAAGAAAGGAACTCATTGAAACAGGCAAGTAAATACATAACATAACAATGGCTAATGGTCAGAGGACTTCTTGACAACCGTCATAGCTCCTACACAACAAAAACTGACACCACAAAAGCACCACACAATAAGGTAGGTTCTACATACATCAAACAGACAATTATAATTTAAAACCGCAAGAACTACGGTTGAGATAAATGCTAACGGCAATGTTGAAAATACATGTTTGGGTTCAGAAAAGGATGTCGTATGTGAAAAGCAATTGCAATTATTAAAGTGCTGAGCAAGTGAAATATGGAACATGGTCTGGGTATAAATGATTGTTGTGTGAACTTCGATGACGTTTTTGATCTGTTAAAATATTTGGATTCTGCAATGGTCCGAACGAACTTGATTAGAAAATAGATGGTTGACGGAAGCATCAGACAT